>MJUU01017435.1:22247-38643 GCA_002080025.1 Modiolus philippinarum | reverse complement strand
TTTTTCAAGCCTGTGACGTCATGGCGGAAACTCCGTCAACATCTGATCTCGCTGTCGTATGAGATTTTAAAGTTTATGCAAACTGCAAGTTCCGGTTCCGGTTTTTGCCATGTTAACTTCCGGCATGAGAATTGCAAGTTCCGGGATTGCAAAATGTGCGGGAAACCTCTGTTTATTCAAACTGCGATGTGACATCTCATATTATTTTGAGAAACATTACAAATTCTTAATCAAAAGAAGCACTGTTGGTCATAATTTTCTTTCAGATTAAATTATGTATGTAACTGATCGTACTCTAGCGAAACTGAAATTACATAACGGTTGTCAGTCGTGATTTCATCATTAAAAGTTTTTTTTTTAAAATGCACTAGAGTCATTTATAGGCTTATAGAACTTTTGTATTTCTATAGATACTGTATCAATTTGGGTCTGCTTGAAGCATCCTTCAATTTGGTCTTTAGAAATATAATCCAAATTCCTTCCAATTTTGGGACTAAAGCTTGAACACATTAAACAGGCAGTAAAATGTGGCCCAAATAATTTGGTTATTATAACTCACGAATCATTGCTATGGGAAATATGTCAAATATGGCTCAAGTTTTTTTAAAAGCTGTGTTAAAAGTTGCAATGAAAAATAAGGACCATCAATGGTTGTATGAGTTGCAAATTTCATAGCTATGGTAAAATTTTGATGAAAAATTCTGACCATATTTTGTTATTTGTTATATACATTTGTAACTACCATAACATTCACATTCTCAATTTAGATCATCCACGTGGGATTCTCAGAACTTTTCATTGAGTCGGCGATGATATGCTTATGTATCGAATGAAGTCTCCCGTACCAACTAGCCTTTTTTAATTATCGCCGACGGAATGAAAATATCAGAGAATCCCGCGTGAATAATTTAAATTTAGAATGTGAAGGTCATGGTAGTTTCACATTCAAGTGCCATGAACTGTACTAAATATCAAATACGAGTAAACGAATCGAGATATAGGAATGAAGTTGGGCTACCCTACGATAAAAAATGTGTTTTCTGTTTAGAAAATCATTCGGGAAGAGAATGTAAAAGGCAGAATTGTAAAGTTTGGTTATTTTATAGAAAAAATGAAAACGAAGCGAGCATGTGGTTGGGCACAGGATTTCCTTGGTGTTTTTTTTTTCTCCGAGATTCATATTTGATAGTAATTTTTTTTTCTAGGCCGGGAGCAAGTCCCTGTGCTCTACGACCTTCACTGTCAAAATAAATCTGTCGATCTTATTAGTATTTCTGCTCTTTAATTCAGTTGTGTTCATTAGATTTTTTTAAACTGACCCCGTTTTAAAAGCTTACATATCCATTTATCTCTAAATGTATTATTACTGTTACATGTTCATATCTATCACAACGTGTGAGTTTTTTTTAACATCAGCGATTCATTACTTATACCATTTGAACTGAGGTAGTTTCATTTATACATTCAGTATTTTTCCTTACAACATAGTCTTGACGATGTCTAATTGGTTTAAATTCCTGAGTGACCGCGGTTTTCAATCATTCTTAAATTTGATGTGCTGTATTCTGTTTTTTTGGTCATTGCTCACGTCAGGGACCATACATTAGTAGTCTCTGCTCAGGTGCATGAGCAACAAAAGGTAGTTTTGTCAGAAAACAAGTCTCCAGGAAGTGACATTAACATTCAGTTTTAAGGGAGTATAGTTCTCTTTCTCATCTTTATCGATGATTTTACTGACAACATGCAAGGGCCTTTCTACTTTTATTAAAATAAGTCCCCAACCCTTGAAATTGGGAAAATTTCATCGGCGACATTCATTTTGGGAATTTTCGTATGATATTTCCATTGCATACATTATTTCACATTAGCCTCTTTTTTTTTTTTTAAATGCAAAAAAAATCATTCTAGTTGATTTAAAACCTCACTTTTACATCTTCTGTCTGCCTCTGAACTAAATAATAAAGAAATGCCAGTTAACGGATTCTAAATTAAAAACATTATTTAAATGCTCAACTCCATTGGGAACTTTTACATATTTTTGGGAAAAAATATGTGCTTTCACATGGCGTGCAATCCACAATCCATTGTAAAAATCTATATACATGTATTTCAAGTATCACTAAGAGTGCTTCTAAATCGTCAAAAATACTGAAATAATTACATCAAATTTCCTGATCCTGATCCTAAGGTAAAAAAAGATGACATTTATCGCCTCTAAAACTACTTTAAATCTCTTGGCTGTGATCCTTGACTCTATGTGATTTCTCGCCGATACTTGAAGGAATAGTAGTGTTTGGCTCAGAATCAAAAAATGACGATCAGATCTTGATATTGTCCAGATTTCTTGATGTACTCTCCTTTTATTTCAGTTGATGTTCCGTAGTTCTTGCTGTTTGTAAGCATTGGACGCCAGGTCTATTTTTGCATGCAAACTTGTAAGTTCTGTGAGCATTTTTTTTTCTTGCTTCTCTGTACTGTAGGCAGTTTTAGAGAAAATGCTCTGGTGTTTCTCCTGCGCAATATGGCGAGGGAATTACTAATGTTGTGTTGTAACCAATGTATCTATTTAGGCTACCATATCCTGTGCTTAAATGACACATGATCTTGCCTATCTGTGTTCTTGGTATATCCAGGTGGCAGGTATTTCCAACATCTGGTATAAGCTCATGTAATTCCCCTCTCTTTTCTGAGATGGAACATCTGTTCTGCCATTTCGTTTTTTTTTAACTTTTTTACAATCCATTTCACATCTGATTTTGTAACAACATTATATTGTCTGTTAAGAGATTCAGCCTCTTTTGCAGCTGTCTTGGCTAGTTGGTCTGCTATCTCGTTCCAGGCTTTATTAGCATGGCCTGGGAATTTTGCTTGATAATTGCCAATTGATTGTAGATATTATGTGTACATGTACATCTTTTCTTCGTTTCTGTTACCATTTGATGACTCAAGGAAGAATAGCTTCAGGTATTGAGATAATCTTCTGTATATAAGATCATTTTATTTTATTTTTTTAAATTTACCTGTTCCTTTATAAACGATACAATCTAAGAACATTTAAAAATGAATGAGAATTCCCTAAAATGATTTGACAGAGCTAACGAAATGGAAATGAAAAAAAATGCCAGACAATACAATGCAGTTATACTAACACCATCAAAACCACGATTATAAAACTGTGCTCGGAGCTATAAGTCGTCACCAGAGCTATAAGTCGTTACCGATACGAAATACAGTTGAAATTTGTCTAAACTGAAGAGCTCCCGGGCGCGTCCCCGGTTGATGATTAGGGGGATGCCCTGTCTATGCGGGGTAGTCAGGTCATAATACGGAAAGCCTGACCGCGAACCATTGTAGCCAAACTGTGTGGAGAAACGCCACACTCCATGCAGTATAAAGACCCCTTCTATATTTCTCTAAAGAAAGCAGACGCAAGTGGGTGTCGTATGTGTAAATTTCCTGCCATTACCAATTTCTCCCCTTTTCCACAGAAGTCGTTGCCCCGGGTGTCCCTTCCGCCTTTGTTTCTTTCTTCTTTTACTTACATTCTTTTTAATTGATTAACTTGTTCCCATCCTGATATAGCTGGAATTTTGCTCATTGAACATTTAACACTTACTAATCAATCTGAACTGAAACGGTAAATCCACACCATTGTAGCCACTGCGAGCGAACCGTTTTTGATAAGTTACATTCTTTAAAATAATTTCCATTCTTTTAATGTCATGAAATAAGTGTACTTACTATAATAATGATATATACCCTTATTGTGCCCTACAATGATTCTTTATAATCGATTTTTAACATGCTAATTCCAACGAGTTCTTGGTGCAATAGGTAAAAACAGGACTCTAGTAAAGGAGACGACAATGGTTCGAATTCCACTATTGGCAGTGGTATTTTTCAAGGTATTGAAATCTTTATCTTTTTAAATTTTATTGATAGTAAAACATAAAATTTTACTAAGTCCAAAAAACCTAACAGTTCTGAAAGTCTGGCCTTGGCAAAAAGTAAAAAAGTAGAAATATCCTTTGTTCTAACTGGGATGATCCGACTCAGATCACCCCTGCCAGAACAAAAGACCTGGGATGTTATAACGGAAAGAGAAAAATTGAAAATTGGAAAACTTACAATCAACTGGTTTAATCTTATCGCTGGCTTTTGCTAGTGCCGATACCAAGTAGGGCTGTCACAAGTTCTTATCGTTGTTTACGTTTGTCTTTTGTCTTGTTTGTGTTTTTCCTTGTGGTTCCCTGGCAGATTGTGGCATGTGATTGACATTTTCAGCCATTGAAGATGTTTCCTGTTATCCCCTCTTTTACATTACCTTTAATATTATGAGACCATATTTTCAATTTTAGTTAGTCTGTCATAACAATTTTTATTTAGATCTTTAATTGGTTATTTTTTACACGTATTTCGGTTTATGGACTTCCAACTATTTTGATTTTATCTGCACTGAGGAGACACAAGTTGTCGAAATGCGCATATGCAGAAACAAAATTTACAGTAACTTCAGTATTTGTTATATGTTTATAATTTACCACAGAACATCACGATTTACATCGAGTGTGGAGTACAAATCCTAAATTACACTTATTGGCCGAAGAGAAACTTTTGTGTTCCTGAATATGCTTGAATAATTTTACTCTACAATACAGTTATTAAAAAAAGAATACTAAGTATACCGAAATTGCAGTAGATTAAATAAAAAAAGATTACAGAAAACCCCTACAATGGCTTGAAATTAAAATTACATGCCACAAGGGAACTGTATAAGAAAAACACAAATTAAAGGCAAAATACAAATGTAAAAATGCGATAGGTCATTGGGGTTATATGGGTTATTTTCTTTACATAAGATAATATATATATATTTCCTTTTTCCATTCATCCACCTGATCTCTTAAAATTCAATCTATAGACCTTTCAAAACATGAATGGAAAATCCCTAACAGGATCTGACAGAGCTAACAAAATGGAAAAGAAAACATTAATGCCAGAAATCATGCAATACAATCCCCCTGAAATGATCTAAAACCAAGTAACACAATCTTGCTCCCTTTTCACAGCTCATCCCAATAAATTACGGCCAACTTTTACCAGTACGAGTTGTCGTTCCTGAACTTGATTAATTATTGGCTCAGCTCAGGTATTTTTACCGAGACCATTTACCAAGAAAAAAAACTGGTTATATCTATGTAAATCATATATAAAATTCTCATTACCAGAATACAACAGAAATAATATAAGATATAGAAATAAATATGTTGCGATCGATTTGGCGTTTTAATAATGTGATACCAAAATCTATCAAAATAGAATATTAGATAAACCAGATAAATTAAAAAAAAAAGATAATAAGAAAAATCTGTTGGCTATAACAAAACATAAAATAAGGGATCGTAATTTGAAGTCAGTATTAAAACCAGGGACGTTACGTCCTTGAGATAACCAGGAGAAAATCGCATATGTACCCCATGTGAAACGAATACCGTAGAAGACGAGGAGTATTTCTTGTTTGCTTGCAGTATGAAAATCAACAAAAATGTCTTAAAAAGACGAGATTGTATTTTTTATTAAGAAAAAATATATGAGAGTTAAGTTGAACTTGGTGGTCGCAATATTGATTTTGGCGCAAATTAAATGATTAATACTACAACAGGAGTTTGATTTTTAAATTTTGACAAATTACTTTAGAGATACGAAATGTTGAAATTTGTCTTGACTGGAAAAAGTGGATTGACAGCATTGTAGCCACTCCAAGTGAAACGTATGGAATGTTCAGTTGATATAAGATAGCGGAACCATACGACAGCCTACAGAAAAATAAAGATAAAATACTTAGGGTACAGGGATGTTAACAAGGCTGAAGCAGGAAATGGTCGGAAATATATTGGAAATATGTCACTGAATCATGAACTGGTAAATGGTTTATCAGAATGCACTTTAAAATTTTTTATTACTGTACTCAATACATCCGGACTTGGTACCCTCATTAGTTAAAGCAAGTGGTAGATTTAAATCTATTTCTTGGTACACAAACCTCTCCTCCTCTATACTGCTACCCTTTTGTATAATTAACATACGAATAAACCCAATACAACTAGACTGCTAACTCCACGAACACAATACTGTGTTCCCNTATAGGCAGGAAGACAAAAATCAAAACAGTTTACAGAGCTGAACGAGATCAAATTTACAAGGCCTAAACATACACGCAAAATTGTCAGGAATAGTCGGGAAAATACTATTGGGGAACAAATATATATTAAGGGACCGACCATTTAACTTGAAGGGGGGTTATGGTTTTTTTTTCTGGACGGCATCATTTTTTTTTTGGCAGAAAGCCCCTTCAGAGAATTTTTTTTCATCATTTTTGCAGCCAAAATATTTTTTCACATAAAATCAGCACAGAATTATTTTTTTCGAAAAAAACATAGCCCCCCCCCCTTTTCAGGTTAAATGGTCGGTCCCTAAGGGCCTATGTATTACACGTAAATATTATTAAATTTATACACGTATAAAATTAAAATAGCTAATAGACAACAATCAACTAATGGAGTAAATTATTAAATTTACTGATAAATCACTAAAATACCTGAATTTAATTATCAATAACAATCAGAAATATATAACAGAGATAAAACAGGGAAGAAGTATACCATCACATTCCCCGTTGATATCTCCTGAAAAACATCCAGTCTGGTTTATTTAATTACCTGAACTAAGACCGGCTGTAGAATCCAGTCCGTTGGAGAAACTGGCCGTCCATTACAACGACGTACCCAGGAACACGTGTATCGCATGCGTTTCCCTAAGAAATTTAGATCATACATTTATCAGCATTGCAATATTTATAAGCACGACAGAAAATACATTAAAAAGTGCAGCCTTTAGAACCTGTTGAAATATCCCCCGATCAATCTAAGAGACAATTCGTAAAATCTAGAAGGGAATGTGAACTGTCGTGGATCAAAAACTTCAGACAGCTTACCCATTAGGGTTAAATGACAACATCATGGGTCAGGGTAACATTTCTCAGCATGCTTCAATTGACATCATGGGTATTTCTTCTCCGAAGTTACGACATCGTAGGTCACATGGCCGAAGAGTTAATTACATATAATAATATAAAAAGCAAACGTAAGAACCTCATCAATGTTAAAGATCTATATACTGTTTTCAAAAGCAATGGGCGGCATGGTTTGTTCACTAAACTTTGGTCTATACCTGTCACACATCTTTATAAAATCTCTCTAGAATGTGATACAATGTCTGTTAATAGTCCGCTCTACGAATGTTCTAAAATTATCGACGCTTTTTGCTTCCATCGACTTTATCCTATAATCGACAAACCGAATGAACACAAAAAACAATTTTTGAAAATTAAATATATTAATAAGGGTATCTATTTGATTGATATTGCAGGCATTTTTCGGGACCCGGATGTTCAAAAACTTGTTCCAGTTTATTTTGATAATCAGGATATGCCTGTCATCTCCTTTACTTACAGAAAACCTACTAGAGGTATTTTTTCAGTTACTCTTCTATTACCTGTGATGCTAATTTCGAGAAGAACTACCCTAGCAGCTGTGACTGTTCCACTTCGCCTTATCGCTATTACCCTTGTGGGCATATATTAACGGGGGACTTGAGCTTTATTGTAGACAAAGAAGTTAGACGATTCTTTAGAAAAGGGCCTAAATATCGCCCACCTCCGAAAATAAACTGGCAAGCTTGTTTCGACATTATTAAAGACTCGGTAACCAACTATTGTATAAAATGGTGCAAACGAGAAAGTGCAGACAAACATGCTCTTAATTTTAAAGATAAAATCATTAGTAAAGTCAGCAACAAAATTAATTTCTATAAAGAAAATTATTATGAGTCACCACCTAAGCTGTCTGTTAACAGAATTAAGTCTAAAGTGAAAGAACTTGGTGAGAAATATGTGTTTGCGCCTGTCGACAAAGCTTCAAACAACGTTGCCATCATCTGAAAAAAATACTATATCGATGTCCAAAAAAAAACGAATTGGCAAAGTCTAGCACTTTTAAACGTACAAATTATGACGAGAAAACGCTCACCAAACAACATTACAAGGATACAGAAACACTCAAAGTTCCACCTAAAGATAACACCCTACCTACTATGTACTGGATTCCTAAACTTCACAAAAATCCCTATTAACATCGTTTCATTTCGGCTTCAAGTAATTGTTCTACCACAAATTTGTCCATCAATTTAACCAGTGCCCTCACTTGTATAAAGGAGTTAGTCAATAACTATTGTGAAAAAAACATATTAAAACTCTGGTGTAAATTACTTTTGGAGTGTAAAAAATTCTATTGAAGTTTTAGATAAATTACAATCTATAGATAGACCAGTTTCATCTATTGACAGTTATGATTTTTCTACACTTTATACAGCCCTTCCACATAATTTGATTAAATCTAAATTGGGTGAACTTATTAAATGGTCTTTTAAATTTGCGGGTCTTCAGCAAGGATTCTTCTCCGATATCTCTTACAACAATTAGTGCTCCTGGACATGTGATGATATGATTAAGGCACTGAATCTCTTGCTAGACAACATTTATGTTCGTTTCGGCACCATTATGTATCATCAGGTCATTGGAATCCCCATGGGTACTAATTGTGCACCTCTCATCGCAGATCTTTTTCTGTTCTGTTACAAACGGGAATTCATGAAAAAACTACAAAATGGAACTGTACCAAACAGTGATAAACTTAATTCTATTTTCAATGATAATAGCAGGTATATTGACGATATCCTTACTTTTGACAATCCCCAGTTTTTAGCTTATATTGACACCATTTATCCACAACAACTGAAACCAAATAAGGCAAACAATGATTCTAAATACTGCCCTTTTCTGGATCTAAGTATCACCATTGACTCTGGTAAAATAAAAACTAAAGTTTATGATAAAAGGGATGACTTTAATTTCACTACTACTAATTTCCCCTTTCTTGACGGCGACATTGCCCTAGTTCCATCCTACGGGATGTATATATCTCAACTTGTACGATTCGCTCGCATTTGTTCCACCCTTGATGATTTTAATGAGCGTAACATTACTCTCACATCCAAACTTTTACAACAAGATTACAGATTTCATTAATTATTAAATACTTTTAAGAAGTTTTACAGAAGATATGAACATTTGATTACTAGATATGACGTGACTCGCAAACAGGTAATTACAAAGGGTATTTCTCATCCTCGATTTTATGGAAATGTTGTTAAAAATGTCAAAAACTGATAAATAATCCAGAAAAACTGGGACGTAACTTACATTCTTTACGTAAAAGTGGATATTGACGAGACATTCTGAACAAATCCGTTAAAACTCTTNAAACCCTTCGGGGAGTTTTGAGTTTGATTTTTCTTCCGTCGTGCGACAGTGTTTTACCAGCAGACTAGCATCCTTGAGCTAGCCTGCAGTTTAGCGGCGAGCACTCTTTGACCCTTCTTTCAAAATTACGTTTTGTCATATGCTTTTTCTGTTCCAAGATAGTGGTCATTGAGTTAGTAGTCTACCTGCATTGGGTTTTATTCGCATGTTTATGATACTATAGGGAAACGGGATAGAGAAAGGGGAGGTTTTGGTACCCATAAACCGGTTTAATCCTACCACTGGCTTTTGGTAGTGCCGATACCAAGTCCGGCTATTCCGAGTTCCTATCGTTATTTATGTTTGTCTGGTGAAGTTTGCTTGTAAATTGTGGCATGTGATTGTAGTTCCTGGCCATTGTAGGTGTTTGCTGTTTTCCTGTTTTTGTAATGCCGAACGAATTATATACAAGGGCAGGTAAAAAGAAGAAAAAAGTCACTAAAGGGACACCAGTCCACCACTTCAATACACAGATACCGAATGCAACGTTACTATTTGCGTGAAGCAAAAATCTGTCTACTATTAAACTTTTCGAAGGAAAGCTAGTATAATTAGATGAAAATTTAATCCAAATACCTACTGTTTTTATCATTTATGTCAAAAGGATTTAAAAAAAAAATAAGAGAAAATGGATAGTACTTTTTTCAAAGAACGATCGAAAAAGTCTTCACTGATGCACGATTTTTGTTCCACGGGAATAGCCACGTGTCATATTGGTGCCCTTTTTAAGATGTTGAACTTAGGCCTTTATTTTTTTTAATTAATATTATAACAATATGAAACACTTCAATCAGTCCCGTACAAATTATCTTTGGGGCTGTATCAACATTACATAGGTTTAAGATAAGTCGTTTGCTCTTTCTTTTGAAAGTGGTACAGTGAGTTCAATATGATAACGTCATAACGTTGTAATGTTTTTACGATCAAATTTAATCCCCCCTCTTGTAACTGAGAACCAAAATGACAAAAATGCCCATACAAACAACGATACATCGCTGGATCTGCCAAATGTTGTACAAAACTTATATATCTAAGTTGTTAACCGCCATCTTGGCAGCTGTACAAGAGGACCTTTAAAATATTGTGATGCTTGCTTTTCGAGAGGCAGTGTAAATGAAGTGTGGATATTGAAAAACTCCAAAGATCTACTTGAAAATCTGAAACTGTAGATCATCATCACATTATTAAATTATTGTTGTAGTTTTTATTGTTGTATTTGTAGTGTTTGCGTTTGTGGTTGTGTAGCGTCTTTTGTCTTCCGTCTTCTGGTGTTTTTACTTTTGCCTTGTCTCTGCATGTGGACTTTGAGTTATGTAATCTTGTTCTTTATTCCTTCGGTATTTCATCGCCGTTGTTTTGTAGATAGAGAAGAGGCTTACTTTGCGAAAAATTACTCCGAATTAGAGGGGAAAAAACAGAAAAAAGGTGATTAAAATGTTTGAGTTTCTGATCGACAATTTCTTTATCCAGTTTCGTGGACTTGTTTTTCAACAGACTATCGGAATCCCAATGGATACAAAATGTAAGCCTATTCTAGCCGATCTATTTCTTCATCTTTTGAGACTAAATTCATCGAAGGATTTCTTCAAAATAAAGATAAAAAAACTAGCCCAATCTTTCAATTTTAGGTTCCGTTATATGATGATATTTTGTCACTAAAGCCTTGCTTTGGTGATTTTCTTCATCACATCTATACAAAAGAGCTCGAAATTAAGGATTCTACACACACTTCCGCATCGGCCTCATTCCTTTACCTTCACCTTGAAATTGACAACACAGATTAATTTCTAAACACCTTTTTTGACAAACGCGATGACTTCACTTTTCTAATAGTCACCTTCCTTTTTCTTTGTAGCAATATTCTAACAGTGCACGCACATGGAGTTTACATCTCCAAGCTTATTCACTACTCAAATACCTGTGGTCGATACAGTGACTTCCTTGACAGAGCCCGGTTGTTTACAAATAGGATACTTAAACAAGGGTATGTTACCCATAATTTGAAGTCATAACTCCAGAAATTTTACGGTCGACATCAATCTCTTGTGGACTGCTTTGGGATATATGTTTACAAGATGACAACAGATCTTTCCAGAGACATGGCAAAAGTGAGAAACAGAAAAACAATGACATGGGACATTCACAAAATAAGAACACATCTGAAGCAAAAGCACTTAGTTACAGTATTAGCTCCAATAGAACCCCAATTGGACATCAGATGGTCCTAAATTGAGAGTATTTCTTGCTCTGTATACAGCACCCGCTACTTTCAGTGATTTCCATATACAGTCTCTCTGTCGAAACGCATAAGTATTTAGATGTTTATTTTCTTTCTTAAAATGAAAATTTTTGTATAACACCATGATAACTTGAGGTTCACAAGAGGTACAATTACTGAAGCAGAGGACTTTATTAACGAAGCTATCCTAGTTCGTATCGTTTTCTTTTTATCTTTATTTATCACTTAAAATTTTATGTATTGCTTTAATGTTAAAGATTTTGATTACTTATACATGTACATACATACATTATACTGTGTTGTATTATCATAATATAAATTTATAAAATGATTTAAACTCTAATTATTTTTTAATAAACAATATTATAGTTTGTTAAAATATAATAATAATAAATTAGTTACATATCAGCTTGAACAAGTATTTTGGTTTATGGACCTCTAAATGTTTTGATTTGATATGCACTGAAGTTTTCGAAATGCATATCTACAGAAAGTAAGTTATCAGTACTTCGGTATTTTTATGCCCCACCACGAATTTGGAAGGGGCATATAGATTTACCCATGTGCGTACGTACATACATCCATCCGTTCCGTTAAGTTTAGGTCCATATTAACCTCTTTCAGTATTTTGATAATATTACATCAGTAGAAGCACCTTGATTAGTACTTCCAGATTCACCAACAATTAGGGATACATAACCTACATTTTATGCTCGAATGACTTTTGGTAAATTTTGAATGTAAGTCCATTTCTCAACAACTACGCATTATACCAATTTTATGAGAGCTACCCTAATATTGACAATAAGGTAGTTTTGACCTATAATTTACGCGTGAGTGATTTTTGTTAAATGTTCCGTTAAAGTCCTTTTGCATATAATTGCCTAGATGAGTACTACCAAAACATTGACAGTTGGGTGGCTTTGACCTATATTTTACGCCAGAATGACTTTTATTAAGTTTTGCATTTATCCATTTCTGAAAACTACGCATCTCACCAAAATGATGTTTTATCAAATTGATGGCCTTGATGAGTTCTACGCAAATTATTGATAATTAGGTGGCTTTGACCTAAATTTTACGCTCGAGTTAGTTTGTTAAATTTTGCATTTAAGTCCGTTTCTCAACAGTTTTGAAACATACTTTCCCAATGGTTATGCATCAAAATAAATCAAAATGGTGAGTACTATCCAAATCAAGGACAATTATGTGTCTTTGATCTACATTTTACGCTTGTGTGATCATTGGTAAATTTTGTGTTTTAAATCCTTTTCTCATCAACTACACAGCATATCATTATGATGTTTCATAAAATGACTCATCGTGCTGAGAACTTTCCAATTCTCGGACAATTTGTTGACTTCGACTTCCATTTTACGCTTGACTGACCTTGTTAAATTTTTACATTAGGTCCATTGCGAAAAGTAGATGTTTAAATTCAAGGATAATATTATAACCTGACCGATATTTAATGTTTCAGCGACTTTGGTAGAGTACTTTTGTTACTTTCCATTGTTCAACAAAAATTTGATTGAGCAATTATCTGTAATTGTACTTTCTGATGACTCCATCACCATTCAGTGACCGGGGACAAATTTTCATGCCTTTATCTATTGCGATAAATTTGTCGACGGGGCATCAGTGAAATATAGTTTAGTTGAAACATTACTATATTATTAATATTTATATACACATATTTGTCTTCAAACATGAACTATATTTTGCAAACTTTTGCAAAACAGTACAATTTCGATTTCTATATTATTTAAAATTTAGTATTAGAATGGTCTGGTCTCTCTTCGATGTGTCCGTTTGCTGCTGTTATTTGGAACTCCGGATTGTCATGACCAAGGTCTCTCTCTTCCTGTCCTTCACTATCATTGAAACAACAAGTGCAATTTAGTTCTTTATCAAATGTTGGTGATAATGGAAAATAAGAACAAAATTTCACTCTCTGTATGTATTTTGTTATGAATGGCAATTCGTAATGAATTATCTGTGTTGTTCCTTGTGATGCACTGTATAAACTTTGACGCCATTTTAAAATACCCCGTTCTTCTGGAGTTCCTTCAAAGAGAAAAAATAGTTCGTTTATATAAGTCTGACATCTCGCAGATGCTTTACAATCAATGCATTTTTGGATAATTTGTTATTTATTCATACATCTTTTTTATCTATTCAAAGATGCAGTCCTTGACACCCAACTTTCAAAATTATGTTTTGTCTCATTCTTTATATACGTTTCATATTCAATCATCTTGGACTTCTTGTCACATCTTTCAAAATTCTTTCCTTTAAAAGATGGTGGTCTTGGATTAAATAATCTATCTGTTTTTTATTTTATTCGTATGTTGATTATGCTATGGGAAAACGGGGTAGAGAAAGGAGAGTTTTGGGTACCCATAAACTGGTTTAGCCCTACCGCTGGCTTTTGCTATTTGCGGTACCAAGTCCAACTATCCCGAGTTCCTTCCGTAATAAACATTTGTCTTTTGTTTTCTGGTGCAGTTCCTTGTGGATTGTGGCCGATGACTGGAAATTTCATCTATTGGAGGTGTTTCTTGTTACTTTTAATTATTGATATATTGTAAATCTCCAATAGTTTTTTATATACTGCAAACCAACTTATTTTCGCGGATACTTTATTTCGCGCTTTGTTCTTCCTGGTGAAGTTCGCGGCGACTTATTTTCGCGATTTTCTATTTCTGTTAATGCATTTATATAAGAACAATTTATATTCGCGACAATTTTTTTTCGCGCTAATTTCTCGCTCGCGAAGATAATAAATCGCTCGCAAAATTTAGTTAGTTTACAGTAATCTGTTCTGCAGGACATAATGCCGAAATAATTGCTTTACAAAAATATATAACTTGTAACTTTGCTCCTTAGAATGTATTACAACAGAATATATGTCATTTTCTTGATACAGATTGTTTGACCACGAGAATGGTCACATGAACACTCATATTGATTTCAATTAATGTAGTACTGTTAAGAAACTGATATCATTTTTAATTTAGAGTTTTTTTCTCATGTAATCTTCTTTTTCAGTCCGATTATCTTGTTAACCATTTTCAGACTTTATCTCTGACTTAGTTTGTCATACGCTGAATCTTTATTTTATCTGCACTGCATGGTGAAATAAAATTGCCGGTATATGAATATATAGAATAACAATCTAAAGCAACTTCGGTGATCAGTTTTATTTACTTGTGCTATCCCAATCACTGAATAACTATCAATAGGTCGTCTTTAAACTGAATATCGAGTCTAAAACAATGCAGTTTCAGACCAAAAAATACCAGTATATTCAATTTATTTAACTATTGGGTGTCACACTCATCCAACGTAAAGCGCGCGGTAAAGCCTTTTATTTCAGTAACGTGTACTTGTACACCCCGCTATAAAATAAAATATTATACACGTTAAAGTAGGAAATAAAATCCATAAACATCCAGAATTTTCCGAGTACAAATTCGAATTCCAATTTATTTTGGCATCATCTGGAATTTCAGTCTGTAGTGAATATGATCCAGCACAAATTGAGATACTAATTTCTTTAAGGAGAAACTAGGATATATTGATCTGTACCAGAAGGATTATGAGTGCTACTAAATTCCTAGTATAACTCGGTAAAATACTGGATAATTTTAGTAGAATTCTGGATATTACTAAAATTTAGGGATGAAAACATTATTTCTTCCTTTAAATTCATTAAGTGCAATGAAATGTAATAGCCTGATGAATGTCACTAAAATCTGCTTTTCTGTGATATTTTTATATTTGGCATGCAAGCATTTGCACTTTTTCTGTAGCAGTTACATTACCGTAGCTGTTCGACCGTCTATTACAAATGTCTGATATAAAAACTACTGAATTCAACAATTAGTATTTTTGACATTAATTATAAACAATTTAAAGTACAAAAATGACGAACTGAATTGATCCAAATAGGGTATCCTGATGGGAGAAATTTGACGTAAAACCAGCTTTTTTGCTTGCGCCGGTACCAAGTCCGGCTGTCCCGAGTTCGACATTTAAGGAGTTTCCTGTTATCTTTCATCTTATTTTTCTATCAGGAAAAAAACTATGACCACATGATGCACCTATCTGTTGTCGCCCACTCCCCACTTTTCACTTTCATTGTCCTTTTAACAAGATTTTTCCGACGGAAAACTCGGTTAGAATTCTTAAAAATGAAATGGTCTGCATACTCATACTCTACAAGAAGAATGAACTCCAGTTGATTTGAATTCGGAACTGTAAATCTGAAATTCGCTCATACGACTGAGAATACATACCTTAATACTTAAACTCGCCTAACAAACTTGTAAAACCTTTAAATCGTCTAATTCATAAGTGTTATAATTAAGGTTATTGTCGTCAAGTCATTACGTATGGCCTTCTTTGGTTTTAACATTGATTTGTTGATAGGGTTTTTGCACTTTAACTAAACACATTCTAAATTTCTAAAATCTGTATTGCATTGACACGGGTTATGTATTCCGGTATATACATGAAAGCATTATGCTAAACTCCTCACAGGAAGGGATCTTGGTGGAAGCTGTATACTGAGGTTACATAACTTACTTTGTAAGTTGATGGTCTGGAGCTGGCATGTCAGTTAACTGTTAGTAGTCTCTTGTGATTTCATGTTTTTGTCGGTATATTTAGTTCTTTCAGTTTCATTTTTCACAATTGACTCAGTCCTGTTGCCAACTGAATTTTACTGTTGTTAC
>MJUU01017432.1:6422-16566 GCA_002080025.1 Modiolus philippinarum | reverse complement strand
TCTGTTTCTGATCCTGTTAGTAAGGTCGAGGTCAAATCCCCATCTAGATCCATTATGGAGATTTTTGAACCATTTATTAGTGATGGTTTTGTGTCGCTTTCGAGTGATTTTTGTAATTCTACCTCTATTCGAATTCTAAGAGATACTGGAGCCTCTCAGTCTCTTTTGTTGGCGGAAACCCTGCCGTTTGATGATGTTTCTAGTACTGGTAGAAATGTTCTTATTAAAGGGGTAGATTCTAGTGCTTATACTGCTATTCCTCTCCATAATGTTTATTTGTCTTCGGATATTGTTTTTGGACCTGTGACCTTAGGTATCAAGTCATCATTGCCCTTTGAAGGTGTTCAACTTCTTCTTGGTAATGATTTAGCTGGGGATAAAGTTCAAAGAAATCCTATTGTGACAGACAAGCCTTCTTTTGATCAAGTTCCTGATTCTGCTGAACAGGAGTTTTCTGGGTTGTATCCTGCCTGTGCAGTTACTCGTGCTATGAAAAAGAAATGTGTCGAAGCTCAGAAAGTTGATGAAAATAGCACTGATGGTTTTGATTTGTCGGATACATTTATGAGTCAGTTTAGTGATGTTAGTGTAGAAACGAGCAAGCCCTTGGAGTTTTCTGACAGTTCATTGGTTCAAGAGGATGGGTTTTCTATGTCTACGTTTAGCAGTGACCAACATAAAGACCCTGAAATTTCATGTCTTTTCAATAGGGCTGTTGATAAAAGTGAATCTTTGCAAGAACCTGTCACTTATTTTACTAAAAATGGTATTCTTATGCGCAAGTGGAGACCTTCTGATGTGTCTGCTGATGCAGAGTGGGCAGTAAAGTATCAAATTGTAGTACCAAAGGTGTATAGAGCTGAGATATTAAGCACATTTACTCCATATCTCTTAATTTGTTCATTGAAGAAATCTGAAGAGCTTATTTTATTTGTCCGATTTTCCTGAGATATGTACTATAAAAAAGAACTGCATGGACAACTCAGCAGCGAGTTTTCATGTAATTATTCGCCGCCAGGAGGCGAAACTTCAGTGGAGGAGCACGTGACCATGAGCAGTTGTTTGTTTTCCATTAGAATCGATCTAATGTGTCCTAATCTTTTACAATGAAGATACCTTTTCAATAAGATAGGAAATATTTTTAAAATATTTATTCAAGAAAATTGTTTACAAAATTATTAATTTAATTTTCATTAATATTATAACTAATGTGAAAGGGAAATCAATAAGACAAGGGAGACGGGTTATGCTTGCTTGACTTTTCTGTTACTTGTCCGGAGGAGTGTGTCTGGATATCATGATGCAGATGCATGATTACCTTAATTGCAATGGTTTTCAAGTTGGGGGTTGCATATTGTTTCCAATTATTATTGTTATTATTACTATTAAATTTTGGTTGTTCATAAAAAAATAATAAAAAAATGATAAATACATAAAGCGAGAACCAGCGTATCCGGCGCAATCTTTTTACAAAACACGTGTGCCTCAGATATGGGTTAATTGGTATAGGTCAACATTAGTGAGAGTGAAAACAAAAGAAAATCTGTCGAAGTGGGTCAAGATAGCGTGCTTTGGATCCCGATCATTTTAACAAAAATAACAAAAATCATAAAATGGAACAATTAATAAAATGAATTAAAACCAAACAATAACAATAATGACCTTCAATCATCTTTGTATAAACACGGGTCAAATTGCTTGACTGCTGTGTAATGATTACTGTTACAGCTGTACTAGTTCTACACTATAAATTATCTCAGTCTGAAATCCGGTGGTATTTAAACAATAGAATATGAACTCTCCTTTAGAAAAGATAAAAATGTCGATTTCAATGTGTAACTCGTTGTTAAGACCTGATAAAAGTTACTTATAACAAGAAAATTTATACTCTGTTATGTTCATGTGATGTATCTTGATGTTGACAAATGACATTTTTAAAAAATTTTAATATTTCTTGCATATATTGAATATACCTGATTCCAAAGGGTTTTGGATCTAGCCATTTCTTTAGAACGCAAATTTTTAGAAAAAAATATACTTTGCAATTAAATATTTATCGATTCATTTGCAAATTTTGAACTAGGTACACGCAGTGGTTTCGACGAAATAATGTATATAAATATCATAATACCGAAGTTACTGTTAATTTATTTTCTGCATATGCGCATAACGACCATTTCTACCTGGTAACCGTCTTGTTTACATAAGCAAAATCGATTTGTACTCACTAAGCACATGGGGTCTTTGAATGGGCTTTAACTGAAGGCACGCCCTTTTCCTTGATTGAACCAATGAAATCTTGTGTTGATGATTACCCTTTGACATCTTGGGTATAAAAGGAAAATGGCGTTGTTTCAAGACGATATAATTTTGCCTAGTTACACAGAATGCGTTTTGGATCTCCGCGTTTCTTATGCAAGAATCGTTACTAAATTGACCTATAAGTAAATTATGTTAAAAAATCTACCTGTACATATAATTTTGTCTGGGTACATGCATTTTAACACCCTATAGCAATTCATTGTGACCAGTCTTCCGTTGAATATTTTCATCACGACAGTAAATTATGTAACGAATTCGCATATTACCTCTTCTTTGGAGGCAAGTTTAATCTCTTTTTACTACAAAGTAAAGATCTGGGAATTGAATAACGTTTTCACTAAATATTATATTTGTTTATTTCTTTTGAAATCTTGACATTTTGTCGATTGTTTATTTTCGTCGCCATGCTGTTAATTTGTTCTGAAAAAGTTTTGAACACAGAAGAGCTTTTCTAGAAGGGAGATAATTTTATACCACTAGATTTCCCGCTGTATCTCAAATGCCTAAAATCTAAATTACTCTATTGGCAATTACTAAGCAAATATATAAAATAAGCTGTTGACTGTATTATCAGTTGGAAATAAATCGATACTAATTAAGAATGTCTATTAAAACAATGGTTCAACATTACAATCACCAAAAACAAGTCAGCCTTCAACTGATTCAATCAAATGAGAAACAATCTTACAAATTTAGGACATTTTGGTGTTGTCAATCTATATTTACTATTAAAAACAAATGTCAAATTGAGAGGTTGGTGTACGGGCCCTATGTTTCACTCTCACGGGTGTTACGCTTATAACATTTTTTTAATCAACATGTATTAAAATGCCATTTTATTATATAAAATATTTTCTGTAAGATCATCTTTAACGGAAGAAAGTTTCATTTTTGATATGAAACCAGTAAACATCACAAACATGAATACAATGATCTTACAGATTATATTTAATACAAACAAGCATTATTGTTAACATGTTTTACAATTTTATATATATACTTTTTTTTTACAATTGTTTTCAACTAAAAAAAAATGAGATGTTTTTATACAATCCTAGTCACATCTGTTTTGTTACGTTTTTACTTAAAGACTGAATGTTGTAATTTCTGTTTCTGTGCTTTGTTTCTGTCTAACGTTATTGTTTTTGTGGCTAATGTCATTGTTTTCTGTGTTCTCGTTTTTGCCCTGTCTTTGGACTTCGATTTTTGTGAATTTCACACCTTTGTTCCTTCGGTATTCTTCTGCCGTTGTTGCAACACAGTGCTGCCAAGCCATGTGTTGTCGACATAGTTCACGAGTTGTCTTAATTCTGGTGATGTGGCTCTTGGTGCTAACTGGTCGAAAGCTGGTTGTATGTCAGCTGATGGCAGGAATGGGAGGGCCATAAGTGACCGTATATATTCTGGTCTTCTTTTCTTGTACGTGTAGAGCACCATTAATTACTTCTTTCAGTCTCTGAAATACCTGCAAAATAATGATTTTATAAACATTTATTAGAATATTGTACGTGTTTTGTCTTTTTGCCCTTTGGATAAAAAACGGCGATATTTCGCAAAAAGCCATACAGTTATGATAATTGGGTGTATGCAAAATTCGTAGACATGACTTAAATGATTAAAATATCGAACCAACAAGGGGTAAAAGGGGAAATAATTAAATTAAAAAAAAATTAAAAAGGTAATTCAGATGTAACACAATTAGAGACAACATGACAAAGACAAAACAAATAAGCAATGATTATTCACTTTCTGTTAAATAAAAATATACTTACAGCAACATAGTCTCTAGTCTTTTGTCTGGACATTAAACAGAATACCAAGGGGATCTGTTTGATGCTGCCCCCTTTCCGAATAAAGGCGTGGATGGACCACATCTGCTGGAACTGCTTAGGTAGGATTTTAAATGTCCCGCCACAGAACCATCTCTTGGTGAACTGCAGAATCTGTAGTTGTACTGGCGTCGCAAACATGATATGTCTTTCTGTGTTGACGTGGAGGTCACCAATTATAAAGTTATTACTCTGTAAATAATCTCTGTCGATCTGTAAAACAAAAAAACAAAAAATTTCATTATTATGAATTGTTTATAATCATTCGATAGATACATGCAATTAGGACAACTTTGGAATTAAACAAATATTATACAATTTGTACATTTTTCTCTTAGTCAACAATGGCTTGATCTATTGGGCCTAATATATGCTGTCCTCAATTGACAATGGTATATTAGATGAAGTATATCACCCGAGACGGTAGTCGATGGTGAGATTCTTTTCTGTATGTGGAAATCTAGTATATCATCCGAAATAAAGGGCAGCATGTGTTATATTATATTGAACATCTTTAATGTATTACTACTTCCAGTAATGTCAATGATGTCAATGTACAATTAGAGCAGTAAGTCCTTAAATCGATTTATTTTGATCTCATCTGCATGGTAGAGACGCGAGTTGCCGAAGTGGCCATCAAAAGAACTTTTTCAAATATTGAATTTTACTCACGACAAAGTTAATATCTTTAGGTTCTTCTGGTCTGAGGTCTTCCCGAACTTGGTTTGTCAACCTAATCAGTTGACCTTGGGCAGTTGATGGTGATCTGGTCCTATGTTGTCAACCATGGCGTCTTCAACTACACGGCGTGTTGGCTTGTTAACATCTTGTCGAGCTGCCTTTTTCACCTGAAAAAAAAAAAAATCAATCACATTATACATATTACTATAATTTGAAAACGCCACCTGCCTTCAAGCATTATTTATTTTTTATCAGTTTTTACAAATTTTTCGGTTTATGATCTCCAAATGTTTTGATTAACGTACACTGAAGACACAAAAGTTTTCGAATACATCGGCAAACAAATACCGAAGCAAGAAAAGGAAAGGGGAAATTCTAAAATCATAAATCCAACATCAATGCAATTCACAGAAACACGGATTGACACAGTATGACAAAGACAAAACAAATAAACAAAAATGAACAAGAACGCCACAAAACTAAAGCACTAGCAATGTTAACCCCCATAAAAACTGAGGTATCATTAGGTGCTCCGGAAGGGTAAGCATGATCTGCTCCACGCATGACACCCGTCACACTGCCAGTGAAAAGTCAGGTTTTGTCACAGTCGGTGTTAGTCAGTCCGGTAACAAACTCTCGATCTACCCAAAAATGTCTGTTCTCATTTGTGAAACAGAAACATTATAATGGTTTGTCAAATCGTGGTGACGACCGTAAAATTTCTGTAGTGACAATTGCAACAGTGACTGAACATACCCTTGATGTATAAGTTTTTGAGACAGTAATTTCGCTTTGTTGACAAAATCGCTGTACAAACTACAGGCATGGCAATAGCGAATGAGTTGAGAAATGTACACGCCATATGCCGGAGAAGTGGGGATATTACTGCTCAAAAACGGGAAGTTCACTATTGGAAAGTCGAAATCATCACGCTTGTCGTAAAGTTTTGTTTTTAGACGTCCAGAGTTGTCAATGTAGAGGTATAGGTCCAGGTATGATGCAGATGATGGTGAATCAGTGCTTTAATTTCGAGTTCATTTGGGTATATAAGATGAAGGTTATCCTTAAATTGAGGATTGTTCAATGAAAGAACATCATCTATATAACGGAAACTGAAATTAAAGGATTTGGCTAGCTTATTGTCTTTTTTATGAACTAGCCCTTGTATCAACTTGGCTTCATACGAATAAAGAAACAAATCTACCAAAAGTGGCGCACAATTAGTCCCTATAGGTATCCCTATTGTCTGCTGGAAAACTTGTCCTCCAAATTCCACAAATATGTTATCAATTAAGAATTCCAGCATTGCAATGACATCCTCCTCTCTATACTTTTTGTGTGAATCAGTGTGATGCTTAACAAAATACGCCCCATCTTTACCTATCACTAAATATGAATATCTTCTTTCACCCTTTTTAGTACAGAAAGACTGTTGTATTAAATCCCGGAGGACTGATTTCAGTTTATCGTGTGGAAGAGTAGTATAGAGAGTAGAAAAATGAAATGTTTTGACACTGTTGCACATGTAACGATCTGACGAAATGACGATCTGCAGAAACTTAATTTAAAGTATAAATCGTTTTTCTTTCCTCTTTTTTTTTGTTTGTTATTTACATACCTCTTTCCTAATGACTACTTTCTTTAAAGCTCCTTTATCTGCTTGATGGACATGTTGTATAGAGTTCATCTTGAAGATCGAACCTTTCTGGGATACTGTGGCGGGACAGTTGGAATTATTTGACCTCTTGATGCACATCCAGTATGTGAAGTTGCTTTTCGATGACTAAAAAATAGGAAAATCGCTTTCCGATAATTAATCAGTTAAATTTTAGACACAAAATAATAATTTCAATATTATAGATCTTCCGAAGTGTTTGCGAAGCATGGTCTTCGTGACTTAATTATGCTTTATTGCATGACTGACTGGTTAGATCTTTTATGATTTTTGTCTATTTCATAGTTGGGACTGTTGCATGTCTCAATAAATATTTTTTATTCTTTTTGCCCCGGTGTTCGTTTGCCGATGCTATAACAGCTTTTTTCATGATATGCATAGACAATGTATTGTCCTCACGCAAAAGAAAAAAACATGCACTTACCTTTTTGGTGTACTCATATCCATCACTGCTCACAAGCTTGACTGCTTTACGCTGTGTACCCTCCTCTACTAAGGTGTAGGTTACAGCAACATCAGGAAGGATAGTGTCTGGAAGATCTGGCTCTCTAAGTGAACTAAAGGAGGAAAACATTCATTCAATTCCAGAAATAAATAATCTATATGAGAAAGAAAGGAAATGAGGTAAATGTCAAGGAGACAACATCCAAATTCCAAAAACGACCCAAAACAAAACATCACCGTACAATCACAGTACGGTCTTCAACACAGTGAGGAACCTCACACCATATAGTAAGCCCTAAATGGCCCAATAACGTCTAAATAGTTAAATCATTATAAGCTCTCAACAGTAATCGTATTTTTCATTTCTTTTCATGTAATGAAAATAGTTTACTCTAAACTCTTAAAAGGTAACTTACTCTTCAAGAATTTCTGGAGGGTCTTGAGCGTCTCTTCTTGTGACATCAAAGCTTGCCGTCAATTCTGCATGAGTAGATACAGTTGTTGTGTCTGTCAATGGACGATCTGTTGTGTCTGCATGTTCTTTATCTGCTGGTGGATCTGTTGTGCGTACATTTTCTATATCTGCTGATGTGCCTGCTGGTTCGGGATCTGTTAGTAGTATAACGCGTTACCTCAGAACACTTTTGACGAGGAGCCCCGTAGTGCATTCTTTGTAAAATATTTCTGAAATACCCTAATTTTCCTCAAAATATGCAAATTAGTTCAGGAGGGAATTTTTGTGCTTATATAGAGGGCACTGCAATAGTTATTGACGAGGTGCTAAGTGTGTCATTGACCTTTGGCCTTTGACCTCGTCTTGGGTGCCTCGCCTTTGGCTTCACTAGTCCATAGTGTTGTCACTGGTCTCGCCCTACCTCTATCCAAGGTACTTTCTTAGGTCTCGCCATTTACTTTAGTTTTGTCTTCTACTTTGGTCTCGCCCTACTTCTGTCCATGGTATTTTCACTGGTCTCGTCTTTATCCTAACCCAAACCTTAATCCTAAGCATATGTTGCTATGACAACTTTTTATTTTTGTTTGTTTGTTTTTTTTTGTTGATGACGTCTTATGATTATTTCCCTTTTATGTTTCTATAACCTTAGTTGCTATGGCAGCTTTTATTTGTATTAATTTTTATTATTTTTATTTTATTAATTATGTTTATTACTACTTTTATTATTATTTTACTTTCTTTATTTCATTTTTATTATATTTTTTACCTTTTTAATTTTATTATTATTATGTATTTAATTATTTAATATATTTAATATATTTCGTTATTATTTAATCTATTGATTCTTTTATCTTATTTCAAATATAATAATTTTTTATTATTATTTAACTATTTATTATATTATTTATTATAATATTGTTATTCATTTATTTTATTTACTTATTTATTATTTTATATTATCTAAGATATTTATATTCTTAATTAATTATTTATTATTTATTATATTTATATATTTTGTCTATAATTTTTTAAAATTTATTTATTATATTATTTTATTATTTTTATTATTATTTTATTATTAAATTATTATATTATTATTTATTTATTATTTTTCAAAATTTATTTACTTTTATTATTTTATTTTTTATTTCATTTTAATTTATTATTTTTTATTATTGTTTATTATCTAATTATTATTTTCATTATCTGTTAGTTAATTTATTGATATTCTTAATTAATGTTTTATTTATTTTAATAATTATTTTCATCATTACTTTTATTATTATTTTTCTATTGATTTTTCATTTATTGTTTATTATTTATTCAATTTTATTTATTTTTATCTATTAACTATTATTACTATTATCATTATTATTATTATTATTATTATTATTATTATTATTATTACCAATATTTATAATAATTTATTTAATTTATTATTTTTTATTAATTTTTATTATTTTTTTTCTTCTATTTAATTTTCATGATTAATTATTCATTTATTTATTTATATTTTGGTTTATTATTAGATATCCCAACAACTTTATGATTTATTTTTTCCAACCTGAACTACTTAACCCTAACTTTCATTAAATTTAACCCTAACCTGGACATCGATGATTATAACTTATCTATAATCATTGAGATAAATGTAACCCTAACCCTTATGTATAACCCTAACCCTAATACATATAACAGTAACCGTAACCCTTATGTATATAACAATAACCCTAATCTTTATGTATATAACGGTAATCCCAACCCTTTGGTATAGAACTCTCTGTATATAACAGTAATTCTTACCCTAATGTGTATAACCATAACCCTTATGTATTACTCTAACCTATGTATATAACTCTAACCCTTATGTATAATGTGAAACACAACACAACAAAGTATGAAACCAAAAGTGAATTTTGATATCAAAACATAATACCAAACGTTATAGCATTGACATCAAGTGACATAAAATGTGATACATAATGACATTAATGTAAACTTTAACACAGAAACATAAAATGAAACGTAAAATATGAAAAGAAAAATAACAAAATATAAAAACAAATGTGAACTTTGATATCAAAACATAACATGACACATAAAATATGAACACAAATACAACAAAACATAACAACATAACGTGAACTTCACATGAAAACATAAGATGATATGTGAAATATGAACACAAACACAACAAAGTATGAAAGCAAATGTGAACCTAGACATAAAAATACATCATGACACATAAAATATGAAGACAAACACAACAATAAATGACAACAAATGAAAACTTGAACACCAAAACACAATATGAAATGTAAAATATGAATACAAACAAAACAAAACATGATAACATAATGACATCGATATGAACTGTTACATGAAAGCACAACATGAAATGATAAATATCAAGATAAAGTGATACAAAACATTAAACTTAACGATATTCATATGAACTGTTACATGAAAACTTAACATAAAACGTTAAATGTGAATACAGATACAACAAATTATGAAAACAAATACAACAATACATGACAGTTTAATTACATTAATATGAACCGTTACATGAAAACGCAAAATGCAAATATGAACATGACCACAATAATATATGAAAACAAATCTGAACTTTACGCTAAATACAATATGAAACGATAAATATGAATACAAATACAACAAAGTTCGAAAATAAATCAAAACTTTGACATCAAAACATAATACCAAACATTGAAACATCAA
>MJUU01017430.1:0-11439 GCA_002080025.1 Modiolus philippinarum | reverse complement strand
ATAACAAAAAAAGAAAAACAGCAATTTACTACTATGTACATTTTTAGTAACAGCAGCTATGTTGTTTGATCTTCGGACTAATCGAACACAATTTTGAAACTGCATACCCTAGTGATAATTCTGTTCAAGTTTGTTTACAATTGGCCAAGCAGTTTCAGAGGAGAAGATTTTTGAATTTTTTTATGGACGACAGCGAAGGACGACGGACACCGAATGATGACAAAATCTCACATGGCCTTTTAAGCCAGGTGAGCTAATTGCCCTGAGTACAAGGTCAGGGTAAAAAATGTCTACAAATAAGTCCAGAAAGAAGGGAAAAAGTTTTAAACCGTCCTCAGGTCAAGGTGAAAATGTCTACAAATAGACAATAAAGTTTTTGTTCACGCCAACGATACTGACAATAGCTTTCCGAGCATTCGTCCTGGCAAGCTAAAAATAACCTAGATTCTCTTTCAAACTTTTGAAATTCAAATCTCATTCTTTGTCATGTTTAAAGAAATGACCAAAAATAAGCATCAAAATAATTTTTTTTCAGGGAAAAACTACGGGCCAACTTAAAGGTACATTATGTATGAGTTTAATCGTTATGCTTTTGAATTTCAAACTGAATGTAATCACCACTGTAACCTGTTAAAGTTCTATAAAATTCCATTTTTTTTCTTAACATGCATTATATTTCTGACTATTAAAATCAAGTTACTTTATATTTAGCACCAGGTTTCATGTGAAAAATTTACAATGAAGTAATTGATGCATTTTAATTTCAGTTAAAAAAACAATATACCTTTGTGTAGTGATTAACAAAAGAATCATTCATGGTATTATGTCATTTAAAAATTTAAAAATTACAGTACACACAGTGTGTTTCAGTCATAAAACACCTTGGTCTGACTAGGAGTGAAGAGGGTGGTAAAGGGTTCTTTTAATACAATGTACACAGCAATTTTTATATTTCGCACATCACACCAGTCCTTTACTATTCTCATACATTCGTACATATCATGCAAAACACAAGCCAATTTTGATATCTATGGCTATTTCCAACGTCATACAATATCCCATTTTAAGGTCACCTGTAAAACACAAAGAGTGATTGCTGCTGTTTTGCTGATGCTGACATTGACATTTATGACTCTGCAAATGTTTAATTTTGTAACCGGAGAGCATAAATCTCCTTACAAAATTGCCATGCCTCCGGGAATCGAACCCGGGACCTCTAACACTCCAACCAGCCGCCTAACCGAACGAGCTAAAATATTCTGTTAGCTCAGTCGAATTTTACTGACTATATATCTACTACCTACTACAACGTGGGTAGGCTGTCCTGTCACACTTCCCCCACCTCGAGAGTCCTCATACTTGCTATGTATGACTCTCAACTCAAATCACATACAAACCCTGATTAGCTACATCTAACCACCATGGATTTTTTTAGCTGGGCGCCAAATGTAACCAGAGAGCATGATCTCCTTACAAAATTGACGTATGTCACGTCCGGGAATCGAACCCGGGACCACTAGCACTCAAGCTAGCCGCCTAACCGAATGAGCTAAAGAAATATTCCGTTAGCTCAGTCGATTTTTACTGGCTATTATCTACTACCTACCTACTACAACGCAGGTAGCCTGTCCTGTCACAATTTAAACAACAGAAAGTTTGCTCGTGTTATATTTGGGTGTATGTTTACACTATTGAAAATGTCAGACCTAAGTGATATATTTTGTAACTGAAACACCATGTGTGTACTATACAGTATGTAAATTAAAAAAATATTTTACAACATAACATTTGGCTATATAATTAATTTTTATATGTTTTATCAAAGACCAAAACAAAATGGCGCACTCACAAACTTTTTCTAGCTCGATTAGAAAAGGACAGATAGCTTTAGTCTGCCAACTTTGTGAAAATGAACCTAAAATGAAGTGGAAGTGTTTAGACTGTGGATTAATGATGTGTCAAAGATGTCGTGATAAAGTCCATTCAAAGTTTTCATCTGCTGAGGACCACACTATCATAGATATTAAGGACATCAGTCAACATCAGACAGAAACGGGTCCGAAGTTGGACTTCACTAAGATCAAGTGTCGAGTACATAACAGAAAATACTGCTGTTTATATTGCAAGTCATAAGACCAACTGGTCTGTCAGAGCTGTGTTGCTGAGAGTCATACAAAACACGACTTTTGTGAAATCAGTGATGAATACCGAAATAAAGTGGATGAAATTAGAAAAGAACAAGAAAATATAAACAAAGGATTACAAACTTTTACAATCAGTCATGGAAAACTATGGCAAGTAAAATTCTTAGAAAATAAAAGCTTGATAAAAGCTAAAGAAGATATAGCTGCTCACGAAAAAGCTTTAGTAGATGCTGTAAAGAAACATACAAATAAACTTTTTACTGAAGTTGATAACAGATGGTCAGATACATCAAAATCTGTGGATGAAGAGGGAAGAAGATTGAAAGAAACTAAGAAGAAGTTCCACGAACAAAATGACATACTAGATGAAATTCTCCAATCAAATGATGTTGAGAAAGTCTTTTGTTCTGATTCTTTGCTGAAATCAATGAAAATGAGTGCGCCAACTATAAATACTATATTCTACAGAATTCCGAAGATTGTTCCTAGTGATATATTACACATTTCAAAACTATACGGTAATCTAGAAGATGTCAACATTCCATACAACATAAATCTCCATGTTAAACAACATTACTCAACAAAAATGAAATCAATTAACAATATCATAGCTTGCCAAGATAGTTCTCTATAGATAAATGATGCAGGTTTACAAGTTATACAAAAAGTAAATCCAGAAGGAGATACCCTGAAGGTCATGTCACAGCTGGACATTTTTGCTAAAGATATGGCACTACTTACATCAGGTGATCTGCTCCTGTCGGTAAAAGACTCCTCCAGCCTTGCACTGGTACCATCTGGTACCCAGGAAGTGAAGGATTCCCCTTACAGTGTATCACCACTACTTACAGCAGCCGTCCATGCAACAGCTACAAATAAAGTCATCATTGGAGCAAGAAATAAAGGATCAATATGGCCAGCTACAGGACCACGACAGGTTATAGTGATGGACCAGAAAGGACAACTGGAGAAAGTCTTCCAATATGACAGCCATAACAATCCTTTATTTACCTACGCTGCCTATATAACTAGTAACAGGAACAATAACATTGCTGTTATAGACTGGATATCTGATGATGATACAGGGAGGGTGGTTGTATTACATTTACGGGATGGAATCAGAAACATATACAGTGGACATTCTTATGAAAATAACGACAATAATCCATTTAAATCTTGGGGTATTGTTACAGCTGCATCAGATAACTTTATTGTAGCAGACACAGAAAACCACACCCTACACATATTGAACAGTGAGGGAGACATAATTTCATACTACAACACTAGGGAGGTAGGGATAGAATTACCAATGTCTTTTACCTTCAGTAGTACTGAATATTTATATATTGGGTGTGATAGGTATAAAGACAGTGATGATTTGGCTAAAATCTTTGCAGTTGGAAATTTTGTTTGGTAAACGAGAAACATAAGTTAAACTGTGAATACATGTAGTCTATTCACAGCATTTCAAATCATATCTGATAATCAAAGCAAATACATTTTGGTCCTCTCACTGAACTGCCAATGTCTACTGAAATACATGATGACTCTTTACCAAACCCTTTTGGAAGTTTTGAGTTTGAGTTTTCTTCTGTAGACATGTGTAGTGCGACAAAGTGTTTTACTAGCACACTATCAAGCTAGGTTCCTTGAGCTACAGGCAAGTACACGGGGGTACCCCTGTGAAAACTATTTACACTATTAAAATCGATTTTATCCCGAAACATTTACTTAGATTCTCACCCTCCAAAAAAGTCTGGGTACGGGCCTGAGCTAAATGGCAGATTAGCCGTGAGAACTCCCTGGCCCATCTTTCACAATTGTGTTTTATCTCATTTTTTTCTCTTTCATTAAAGTGGTCTTAAACACATTTATTCACCACATAGTACACTGAGTAACAACAGATTACCGAAAATTAATGCTACCGAAGTTCAGCGGAAACATACTAGACTGGCAAACCTTTAAAATTCGAATGAATTAGCAGTTCATTACAACCCATCGCTCAAAAACATTAAGAAATTCGCAACTTGAAGGTGAATCCCTGAATACAAGTGTCGGGTTTGCCCTTATAAATTGAAAATTATATGGAAGCTATAAACGATTTTATCCTGAAACATTTACTAAAATTCTTACCTCCTCCAAAAAAAGTCTGGGTACGAGCCTGAGCTAAATGGCAGATTATAGGCGTGAGAACTCCCTGACCCATCTTTCTGAATTGTGTTTTATCTCATTTTTTTTCTCCTTCATTAAAGTAGTCTTAAACACATTTATTCACTACATAAAGACAAAAAAAAATATCAATATGTGATATAGGACAAGGAAACAAGACATAGTTTTTACTCTAGGAATAGCCTTGATGTATATTTCCAAGAAACTTGTAGATTTGCAGTTTTCATGTTCCACTTTCTTATATCATTATGAACCTTTTCTTTTTTAATCCATTACACTTGTATGTTGAATGAAAATTCATGTTAAGGATGGTCACTCCCCAAGTTCATAGTATCAAGGTTTTAAAAGTAGTATGTTTATTTATTAGAACATCGATCATACATCATTTTAAACAAAGAATATAGATAGGTCAATGTGCTATTTTTGAGATTTAAGTGCCTGAAATTTTGGCGGGTGGATTTTTCATGTACTTTGCATTAAAGCAATGGACCTTGAAATACAATGAAGATTTATAAAGAATTTCATCAAATTTTGTCAAAAGTTTATTCAAGATGAGTATGTACATGTTTTGAAAAGAAAGAAATCAGTGTGCAAATATTCTAATGCATCATGATGGATAAATTATGAGGATTCCGAAAGTCGGAAACAGTTTCAACAACCTGAGGAGTGACCATTTTTAACTCAATCACATTCTTTGAATATAGTTTAATCATATCCCCATACTGTGGTTTATTTATTATTAAGAAGATTACAGACTCTACCAAATTCTTTGAATATACTTATTTTGTTTCAAACTAGTATATCCACTTATTGTGTGTGGTGTGTTTATTGGAGATCATGGGTAGCCATTCTATTACACTTTGTAAAATTTTGACAATTATTAAAATGTTGTACAGATATTCATTTTTTTTTCTATCGAAAATCTGCTATGGCTGATTTCCTGAAACATTAACATATTTCATTTGCAATTCTTTAATGAACATACCGATAATATTGTAAGGCAAAATGGTATCCTGTGAAATCAGCTCCAAATGGAACAAATTTTATTGATATATCTATGATATTTATTCCGTCTAGAGATTATTTCACCAGGCGAGCAGTAAATACTTTCCAAGTATAGAATACCACTGTATACAAATTTGTCATCACTGGAGCAATTGATGCACAGATACTGGAAGCTATAGAACCGGGGGGGGGGGCGGAATCAGAGGTCATCAGAACAAATGAGTATTCTGATTATTTAGAATTGCAAATAAGACAATTCAGAAAATTTTTGCAAATCACTAAAGAATCAGCCCCATGTTCAAACGCTTTTCAGTCTTCAAAATAAACACATGAACAACTAAACGCCGCAAGTCCGTCGTTTATCCCCACAAGTATTGATGTAGAGAAAAAATTCAAGAACCTACGCACAACCCTGCTCCTCCAAAAACACACAACGCATTTCATTAGCCAACAAGACAGCCCAACTACTCTAATTCAATATCAGATACAAATCGAATGGCACCACATAGTACACGGAGTAACCACAGATTACCGAAATTAACGCTACCGAAGTTCAGCGGAAACATACTAGACTGGCAAACGTTTAAAGATTCGTGTGAAACAGCAGTTCATTACAACCCATCGCTCACAAACATTAAGAAATTCAGCTATTTTACGAAAGGATATAGAGTAAATGAACATGAGACCATAACACATATGTTAACTCCAACTGCAATAATTTTAATGAGCTGTATGGCCATTTCGGAAATTTATTCCTCATCAGCAGCACTATAACCCTTACAAAGGAAGTCCATAATTTCAAAAAATGTTTAAAATGCATAAAACAATACGAAATCCGAATAATCAGTAATATGAAATATAGCTAGCTTAGATCGCAACTTGAAGGTGAAGCCTTGAATACGATTGCCGGTTTGCAAATGGAAATTATATGCAAGCTATAAACGAATTGACTGAACGTTACGGAGAGCTTCATAGAGTAACGGAAGCTTATATGTAGGCACTCTTAGAAATTCCATCGCCGAGGCACAATCTTACGAGTCTGAAACAATTCTACGATAAATGTGAAGCGTACGTGAGAGGACTGGAATAGTTAGGTCAGCCAGAATGCTTATACGGAACTTTATTAGTACCTATCATCATAGAAAAATTGCCACCGGACGTACGGGAAAATTTAGCGAGAGAACATGGTCCAATCAGTTGGACCTTGAAGGATTTGCGACGATGCATTCTGAAGGAAATACAGATTATTGATTGCTTGATTAATTAATATAGGGTTTAACGTCACTTTCAGCAGTATTTCAGCTATTTCATGACGGTCAGTTTAAGTGGTGGAGGAAGCTGGAGTACTCGGAGAGAACCACCCATCTTGGGCAGGTAACTGACATACCTTATCACTTACGATTGTAAGTCGAGTGCACCCTTTTTGTAATGTACAAAGCGGGGTGCGAACCAACACCGCAGTGGTGATAGACTACAGTGGTTGTATAGTTAGTGGAACTACCTTAACCACTCGGCCACCCAGGCCCCGGATTATTGAAGTACGACAAGGAAGTAGAATCTGTAAATACCCCGGTAGTTCATATCCGACGACAGCGACATTTCACACGGGAAAGAAATCAACATGGGAAGACGGCAGGCAAACTGAAAGCGGCAATGCAGAATATGCATGATTTCTCATAACTGAGAAATTATGCATATTCTGCAGGGAGATTAACGCACCGGCGAAATGTAATAAAGTATGAGACCCAAAAGCCCGCGTAGCAATCGTCCGACGGGACAATCTTTGTTTTAATTGCCTGGGACAGCATTATTTCAGTGAATGCCAATCTAAGAGTAAATGTAAACACTATCATTAAAGTCATCATTTAATTTGCACAGAGAAAGAACCATGTAAATCAGAACACGGATGAAAAACAGAGTAACCGAACCAATGGAAAACCGACATCAGCAAATACAGTAAAAGAACTCAGAACCGAAGAAGCGACTATCTTACATTCAACCCAAAATAGTTCAAATGTCTTACTTAAAACAGCTGTAACCCATTTGGCATGAAAACCGATGTGTGGAATCAAATTTGTTGTTCGATGCCGGCGCACAGAGGTCATTTGTGACAGAGACTTTAGCGACGAGATTGAATATGAAAATAGATAAAGTAGAAACTTTGCACATCTCAGCCTTTTGAAAGGAGGGTACTACTGCCAGAGAATTACAGAAAGCGACGATATACGTAGAAACTACAACTAAAAGTAAGATACCGATCGAGGTTTTAGTTGTGCCGACAATAGCCGCTCCGATATCGAATCATATACGATAATTACATAGAAATATGGATTATTTAAAAGGATTAAGACTTGCTCATCCTATAAGCGAAGAGGACACATTTGAAATTTCAGTGCTCATCGGAGCCGATTATTATTGGGACTTCGTCGAGGACAAGGTGATCATGGCAGAGGAAACGGACCAACTGCCGTCCACTCAAAATTGGGGTATTTGCTGTCTGGACCCGTCCGATCTGCAAAGAAAACTACATCAGCAAGTTCAAGTGTATTAAATGTGCTTATATCTCATAAAACAGAATAATTCGACCTTCAGACCTTTTAGAAGCTTGAATCGCTAGGTATCGATTAGACTGAAAATGATAAGAGTGTCATGGAATTCGTAAAGAGTATCAGGAGAAGTCTATTGAATTTCGAGGAGATAAGTATTACTCAAAACTTCCGTGGAGGGATGAATACGACGAGCTACCTACAAACTACAATGTCACAAAACGAACGTAGAACAGAAAGTTTAATACGCAGGATCAGTGAAGATGAGAACGTGCTCAGGAAATATGGAGAGATACTTAAGGTTAAAGGCCCCCTTTTCAGTCCAATGGAAATTTTATGTAAAACCCTCAGTCTTAACGTCTTATCGGTTCTTCACCAAACTTCGTTTGCATATAGCTGTTTCATTTATGCATACAAAGCTACTATTCGTTGCAAGTTTTATGAACAAAAGAATGAGTTATTTATGATAATCATTGTAAAAAACAGCAAATCATTCGAACAGACTGCAGTTTTGTCCCAGAAAACATCCAACTACCTCAATATTTTCAAGATTTTTTCTGCAAAATCATTAAATTTGTTGATACTAGCATAAAATGATGGTTGCTTTGCATGGGCAATTATCTCAATAATTTGCAGATGAATTTTTGGAATAAAGCAACAAGCCGTTTAGGCTGGGGGTTATACATAAAATTTCCATAGGTTTAACATTGGACTGAAAAAGGGGCCTTTAACCTTAAAGAGCAGGAACGACGAGGCTTCATTGAAAGGGTTAACGAGACGTAAATGACTGAAAACCGTATTCATTATATACCGCATCACCCAGTATTTAAAAAGGACTCAAGTACAACGCGATGAGAGTGGTCTACTACTGTAGAATGTCAGCAAACCGTCCGAGTTCAAATGACTGTCTTATGAATACCCCAACCATATTAAATGACTTGACACAGATCTTAGTTCGATTCAGATTACATCGCTATGCTATTACGACCGATTAGAAGGCGTTCCTGCATGTTGAACTTAGCGAGGAGGACAGAGATGTCACACGCTTTCTGTGGCTAAGTGATCCGTTAGATGTAAACCAGTCCGTTGATGACATATAGGTTCAAAAAGATTTTATTCGGAGCTACGTGCTCACCATTTATATTGAAAATCACGTTATTGAAACACCTTCAGCAATCTGACAGCAACACAGCAAAACCACTAGAACGAGATCTGTATGTTGACAATATTCTTACTAGTGTATTACTCAAATTTATTGAACAGGTTGGGCGTGATTAAATTTCTCTGTCTTGTAGATAAGTTTAAAACTTATAATTACGATATAATTGATCCGTGACCAGTCAGGTCAATTCCGAGCGAGGACACTGCGATTACATACTTCAAGACAGCTAGAACGCTTATGATCTTTGACTTCAAACAGTCAAAAAGTAACACAATTAGCGATCGACGAAAAACTGCTTGACAAAGATACGAATATCATTATTCATCATTATCATATGCCATTCATAGATACATGTACTCATGTTTCATTTGACGTATACACATGACAATATAGACAAGATGACGACAATTTCCCGCCTGCACGAGCACTGCATGCATTCACTTTCAGGTACTATAAATACGAAATTTTAATATTAATCGAGTAGTCCACAAATAGTTGCGGTTGGCCAAAGTCGCCGTTCAGGTATGTGTAAATATTTCATATTGATTCCAAAAGTTTAGATATATTTCACAAATATCTCACGTAAGAATAAAATAGTTTTGGCTGCTTTATATTTGTGAATTAGTTCTAGAGTTTAAATATTCAGCAAAAATTTATTTCAATTTAAATATTCTAAGTTGAAAAATAGATATCGTTTCGTTATATCACGTTTGAAACAGGTCGAAATTTCTGTGTACAAATTTAGGAAAGTTTTCAGTTTTTGATGTAAGAAATGTGGACATGGTTAGATTTTCACGGATTACTAAAGGATTAAACACCGTTTTAAAGGAATTTATTGGAGTATAAACGGGACCAATTCACTCACAAACAAATAAATGATATGTTTGTGAGTGACTTGGTCCCATTTATACTCCCATAAATTCCTTTCAAACGGTGTTTAATCCTTATAATTCTTTTAATTTGATGATAAGTAATTAAATTATAACTTTTATAATGCCAATCGCGCATTTTTGTTCTATTTAATTCACTCGGCGTATGAATTTATAAGGTGAACTTAAGTGTAGTTCGGTCAACGTCGTCTATCGAAAAATAAACGACTTCAGAAATTGCAACCGGAAGTAAATTCAACGAATCATATCAGCGTATTTCATTTTATGCAAATCATATAAGAATTATATGAATATATCAATTGGTATTTTAAGTAATACATATACTATTTAAATATTATGTGTATATTTCGGGTTTATATCCCGAGTCGCAAATGTTTGAATTGCGAATTATATTGTATTTTTCAGATGTTAAATATATAGAAGTTGAACGTTTTAATTTATTAAAGTAGTCCAGATATTGCCAATTTGTGGGCTATAATTTGACCTGCGACATAACTCGGAATTCTACGTTTGATTGTCTAGATTCTGACAGCGTCACCGCAACACTGGCCGGCTATTTTGTCATTCGACATTGTTTAAATAGATCAATTCCTTAATTCTGAGATTTCTCCTGATGTGATACTTAGATGTGAGATAGATGACATACTTTTCAATGGACCATGAGTATATGGTGATGACGATGTCATTTACAGAAACAAATATTGCGCTGAATGTAATAGAGTAACGTCATTTCAACCCTTTTCGATACGTTTTTATAATGTTAGCTCTACCTTTGCTGCCGAACATATAAGCAAAACACATGAAGAACGGTTTTCAATCCTATTGAATCACTCAAAAACTGGAAGATCATACCGACAAATTTACTATAGATGGGAACCACCCATTGCTTTGAATACCAGACTGCGATGTCTCATGGTGGCACCTGTTATACCGGAAGTCACTCCTAATAGTTGTTTGATGTATGGATACAATCCCGTATTTGTTATTGAGGATAACACAATTTATAAAAACATATATTGCTCTCCAACACATCCAATCAGCCCTATGTGTATAAATACGTTTGTCAAAATAGTAACAGCTTCCACGTTTTACCAAGTTTTTCCACTAAACATACTGTTTTCATTCGGCCAAAATATTTCTACATCTGGTCAATCCTGTAATAACCAGGTAAATTATGTTTTATGCTTTAGGATATTATATGCATATTACTGTTTATCTGTATGAACTGTCTTTGTGTTTGCTTGCTAACATCGTGATTTTTATCTGTTGGAATATGTACCCGAGACTGTCTTTGTGCTTGCATGCTATGCGATTTTATCTAACATCGTGATTTTTATCTGTATGGAAAATGTACCTGAGACTGTCTTTGTGTTGCATGCTTTGTGTTTTTATTTTTTATCTGTGTGGAATATGTATCTGAGACTGTGTTTGTGTTTGCATGTGATGTTTTTTTATTTAACATCGTGATTTTCAATTGTGTGGAATATGTATCTGAGACTGTGTTTATGTTTTCATGCTATGTG
>MJUU01017429.1:21929-34951 GCA_002080025.1 Modiolus philippinarum | reverse complement strand
AAAATGAAAAATCTGAACTCTTTGGACAAGTAATCAAAGCGTCAAAACGCAGTATTACTGTTTTCTAGCTTTATGATCGCATGCAAGCAAGAAATTAACAGATTTATACTATACATAGTGTTTGCAACTAGAGTAGGGGCAGTAAAAAAATCAACAGAAAAAAAATTTTTTTTGGCAGAAACAAAGATCTACAGTTATGTTTATGTCATTGTTTCCGAGTCTGGTATTGATATGCAAGTCTTCAGATTTTCTCACTTGCATTTCATTTCTTTTTCTGTTATTTCATTTGGAATGAAAAACTGTTCTATCTTCTATAATAAATATCCAATGAACACAATTTACAACATGTACAATTGTTGCCTCTCTTAAGGAAACACATCTAGATTTTTTTTCTTCGATGAAAACTGAGGGCCATAGCTTCACAATGTATCTCCGTGTGAGGTTTCAGGACATTTTATGTGACATAACCACTTTATTGCTGGGATTTTAGACTCCTGTGTTTATGTGTTGCGATGATGACCAGACAGTCATCAACATTAAAAGTAAGATGATCAAACAAAAGTATTTGGAACAGCATTTCAGAAGGCTTGACTTTATATGTTTTTGCTCCAACAGATTCAGTAACTCGAGTGGTTTAAATCATTACCTTTTCGTAACCCCTTTCCTGAATAGCAGTACCAGCATGTTTGTTAGCCGTGTTCAACCACAGGGCCTTGTTACTTATAAGAAAATTTTACAAAAATGCAGACATCGCTTCCACACCTGCTCGCTTCAATCCATGTTTATTTTGTTATTTCCCTCATAAAATAAAACTTGGTCTGGTTTACTTCCAAAGATGTTTATCTTTTCAAAGAATGTCAATTACCTTCCGTTCAATTGGGGGGACAATCTTTTTGTTGAGAAATGCACAAAATTGTCAACTTTATTGACAAGAAAACGAAAGCAAACTTCGGAATTCTCTGGACTTTCCATAGGCTAAGGAATATATCGCGGAATTCTTTGATTACGTCACTGGGTGGTATAGAAAACCCTCGAGAGTTCCGAGTTTATTTTTTTCCAAATATAGAAGTTTGTGGTCAAAGGACCGTAATTTCAATATTCCTGACCGATGGACTGGTGAATCGTGATACATAACGATATGAGTGACTACGATTGCTGGATATATATATATATAACTCTAATAACGTCTCTCAAGTCTTAAAGGTTAAATATCCACCGGTATTGATTATCACAGGCTCAGCTGTCTAACCACGTGGATACCGCATGACAGATGTAATCCCGATTTTGATTGGCTATTGACCGACACATGATTTTCATCGCTACATAAACACAAAAATGTAAACAAAACATTTTTTCAGGGTAGATTTCTTGCAAATCTCGTTTTTCCTCTAATTTCGTTTCACGACCGTAAAATCGCTTAAAAACACACATAATTTGTCAAGGTTGACAGGTATTTTTAGCAATATATTGCCTTTTTGTGATCAGTAAACATCAGGTATCTTTCTTTACTCGTAGTGATATCGGGTGCTAAATTCTAGAGTTTATACGAGCGTATATTTTGTAATTCCCGGAAGTCATGTAAACAAAACAATATGGCTTCAAGCCGATCGCAAATTACTGTTTTCGAAAACAGTAAAAAAATTAATTTCAGACAAGTTATAAATCTTAAGATTACTTGTCCGAGGGACAAATCCAAAAAAAAGTTAATGTAGAGGCCTGAACATATACATTAGATTATCAGTATAGACTACACAAAACTCATTTTCTTATCTTTATGCCCCGCCTACGATAGTAGGGGGGCATATAGTGTTCGGGTTGTCCGTCCGTCCGTTCGTCCGTCCCAAGCTAGGTTTACCTACAGGTTTAAGTTTTTTTTCTGTGAAGGATGTATGCTATTATCATGACACTTTATATAAATACACATTAGTGTCTAATTAAACAAAAATCATAATAAAATTTTACCCATGCAACCAACTTCATGCTTCACTTATCACGGGAAAAAAGTGTGATAGTATGAGGTTTACCCACAGGTTGAAGTTTTTTTTCTATGAAGGATGAATGCTATTAATATTAAACTTTATATAAATACACATTAACATCTAATTAAACAAAAAACATAATAAAATTTTACCCATGCAACCAACTTCATGCTTCACTGATTACAGGGAAAAAAGTGTGATAGTATGAGGTTTACCTACAGGTTGAAGTTATTTTTCTGTGAAGGATGTATGCTATTATCATTAAACTTTACATAAATACACATTAGCAACTTATTAAACAAAAAGCATAATAAAATTTTACCCATGGAATCAACTTCATGCTTCACTGATCACGGGGAAAAAGCGTGGTATTATGAGGTTTACCCACAGGCTGAAGTTTTTTTTTCTGTGAAGGATGTATGCTATTATCATTTAACTTTACATAAATACACATTAACATCTAATTAAACAAAAATCATAATAAAATTTTACCCATGCAACCAACTTCATGCTTCACTGATTACGAGGAAAAAAGTGTGATAGTATGAGGTTTACCTATAGGTTGAAGTTTTTTTTTTCTGTGAAGGATGTATGCTATTATCATTAAACTTTACATAAATACACATTAGCATCTAATTAAACAAAAATCATAATAAAATTTTACCCATGGAATCAACTTCATGCTTCACTGATCACGGGGAAAAAGCGTGATATTATGAGGTTTACCCACAGGTTGAAGTTCTTTTTTCTGTGAAGGATGTATGCTATTAGAGAAAATCGGACAAGAAACTTAACATTACATAACGTAAACATTACTATACATAACACCCATTTCCTTTGTTATTCTTATGTCAAAAAGTAATCCTTTGAAATTTGATTTATCTTTCTTTTCCTCTATGTAACATAATGAATTTATTTGAAAGTTTTTACCTCCCTTAATAAAATACTTGAAAAACGGAAAACAATTTTACATCGTAAATAAAAGGGTATTAACTATTTATGCAATGAGAAACGTACTAGAAAATATTTTTGAACTTGAATCATGTTAACTTTGTATATTATCAATATTATATTAAATATATGGTGCAATTAATACGATATATATTCACAATTTCGATCATTTTTGTGTTTAGCAATAAATCAATTACCTTCGAATGAACATAGTTTCGCTTGATATTTACAATTTCGAGTACACCAGTAGCGACTGGTATCTTCGATGTTTCCGATTCAGAATGTAAGCATATGGTATGGTAGGCTAGATAGTCATTTTAAGTCGAAATGGCCAAAATTTTCCATAAAAAAGGATGTGAAGATTCCCGAATAAAATATAATATTTGTACTTTTATATATGCATATACAATCACCCTAGATAGTGTGTAACCGAGGGGTTTCTCTTCAAGGTAGTAAGGTAACCCTAGAGATTGGTCGATGGTGACTTTAATTTCGAAGAGAAACCACTGGGTCACAGACTATCTGTTATATTATATCGATTTTTTTTACCGGTAAGCCTTCCTATGCGACCCAACGCTAACCAGTTGACCCAGCAAAATCTCAAACGTCATGTGACACGATTTGAACAGATCAGAATATCAATATTTAAAATGTTTTCCATAATATAATATTAATGCGTAATGTATGTCATATTGGCATCTTTATATATCTGAGAAAAGCCGTTGATCAACTGCTTTCCGAGATTTCTTTACCTTTTATTTTTGACGTCCTTGCTCGTGATCAGACGACAAGATAGGCAAGTTACTATTGTCTTCATAACGAGAGACGATAAATCAAGATGATCTATGATACCCCTCATTAGGCTAGGACATTGCAAAAAAATCCATATTGGTATGTTGGCATTTTCTGTCATTCGTATTAAATTGGCAGTTTTAAACACATTGCGTTAAATGTACTTGGTTAATTAATAATATATGATAGTTGATCATGAAAAATGATCATAATTGCATACTAACGTTGACTGACATTTCCAGGCCACACTCTTTCCAAATCTATAGATATACCAGAACCCTTTTGTTTGTCGTCATTGACCTCAGCCCTGTCAATCAAAATCAACTTTAAACTCATTCCAATTTAATTTTAGAATTCCAATGATTGCAAATCTTGTGCCACCAATTTTGAGAGTTACCAAGTAGTGTGAATAACCAAAATGCGCGAAATTGCATGGGACTTAACAAAATAGTAGAATAGAAGTCTATATATCATAGTGCCAATTTAAAAAAAAAACATGGAAATTTCAAAATCCGACAGGAAAATGCTGTTTCCTATGGGATTTTACCATTTCCAATGGAATATTGAAATATTCCCATGGGACTTTTATTATTCCAATGGGATTATCATTCCCCATGGGATTATTATTTGCCATGGAATTTCTTTAAAATCTCATAAGACAATTTTTCTCCCTTAGGAATATATTCAAAATCACATGGTAAATAGTGAAATCCGATGGGAAAACACAGTTCTCACGTTTTGTTGAATTGCAATTGTGTAAAAGTATGCACGCATATCAACTATGTTAGTAAGATTTGTGTAAGTCCCATTAAATTCTGCACATTTTTGTAATTTACACTTATTTGTAGCTCTCAAAAATGGCGGCACCAAATTTGCAATCATTGGAATTGCAAATTTAAATTGGAATGAATTTCTAATGAAGCTACTCGATCAATATGGGGGTTTTACGGAGTCAAAAGGCTAGATTATACTGAGCTTGGATAATCTCTCGTTCAAAATTACTTTATTGCCCGTTAAACCCCAGGTTGATCTCGTAGAACTCCACTTATATTGCGGTATGCAATATTCATCTTTGTTATACCTCCATACTGCAGAAAAATTCTTACATGTTTTTCTTTTTTTTTTTAACTCGGACCGTCAACCGATTTTGAACTGTTTCCCCCTGTGATAAGAATTTAACATTTCATTGGTTTACGATGTCATGTCGTTGCCGTCTGTTTACAGCGGTCTACGTTCACACGGTTTTCGAATGTCTGCCAGCATGTTAGCCAATTATTCTTCAGTACGGAATTACTACATCTCATAGTGTATTTAAATGTTCATTTCATACAACCCAAACAGTGAATATAGGTGGCATCAATTTCATTCTGACATAAATATAAAATGTACACTTCACCGTTTACATCAGACTGCATCGAAAAATATATAAAATATATACTTTACAGTTATTTAATGCATATGAGGGCAATAGAATAGAATATTTTGCCCACCAACTTAGATATACAAATAATACAGAATTATCACTTTTGCTTACGGCTTTTTCAGTGTACAGAATACTTCAGCAAAAGCCATACCCAAATGACCCGAACTTAGCAAAACTGAGCCTGAACTAAACTTATTGAAGCACTTCCCCTAGCCTTTGAATAGCAATGATCTTTTAAAAAAAAATATTATATTTTATCTTTTCAATTATGTATTTGAAACACTCTCTCAAGTACACAAATTTTTAAACAAGACGAAAACAAGAGGCCCTCAAGAGCCTGCATCGCCAACTTGGTACCTAGTGATTAAGCATTTACTGTTCTTATTAGGCGACATCTTTGAAAGGAACATGACCAGTCTGACACAATTTTAAATGGGTCTGTCTAAGTTTGGTTACAATTTGTTAGTACTGTAAGAGTTGAGACTTTTTGAATGTATTTTCCCAAAGGATCCAATGTTAATATATGGATCCGGCTGGCGGATATCTTGGGGAAAAATGTTAATTCAACCAACACCATTTTAAAGGAAACCATCCAATCCTCATTATGACCAAGTTTGGTATCAAATGGCCTTGTAGTTTCAGAGTAAATCTTTGTACGTGGCCTCATAGTTTCCCATGTTAAACTATGTTTCCACTGGCGGCCCCATCTTGGACGAAATGTGAAACTAACGGACACATTTGATAAGGGGACCACTAAAAGACTATTGCAACCAAATTTAGGTTGGTATCAATTTGCCAAGTATTTTCAGAGAAAATCCTAGTGTTTTCCCATAGTTGTCAAATGCTAAAATATTGCCACGCTGGCGGTCATCTTAGATGAGCTGCAAAGCTGCTGGACACATTTTACAGAAGACTACCAAATGACTATTATTTTTACAAAATTTAGTTCTAATCGCCTTTCTGGTTTCCGAGGAGAATATCTTTTTAAAATGTTCCTGTAGGCTTCAATGTTAAACAATGTTCCAAGCTTGGGGAAATATTGGACGAGGCGCAAAGTGCTGCACTCATTCTAAACAGCGAACCACTCGAGGACCATTATGACCAAGTTTACAATATGCCAAGTCGTTTCAGAAAAAATGTCCTTAATATACATCGGTAAACAAATGACGAAACAAACATGCTGAAAAGGGGAATTCTAAAATAAAAAATCAAAATCAATGGCAATTCATATCCAACACGAACTGAGACAGTATGACAAAAAACAAATTAAATACACAAAAAATGAACAAGAACGCCACATAACTAAAGCACTAGCAGTTTGATCCCCTACAAAAACTGAGTTATCATCAGGCGCTTAGGAAGGGTAAGCATGATCTGCTCCAAGCGTGGCACATTAAATGTTTTTCCAATAGGTCTAACGTTGAAAATGTTTCCATAAGAAATGAAGTGTTAAAATGTGTTCCCACTGACGGAAATCTCGGATGAGGTACCATAATATTTTGCATCAAATAATTTAGCACGGGGAACTTCCATAATAATTCATAGAAAATCCTTCATAGGTTTCAGGAACGGCCACTGAAATAAAAAATGTTAACGGACGGATGGACTGATGAACTAAGAACATAAGTTGACTGCATTGGCTCATACTGATCCTTGAGAGTTAGTTTAGCCAAAACTAGAGGCTGGAACTAAAGCAACTGTATAACCCAAATCCATTACAATGATGTTTTGGAAATTTTCTGAGTTAAAAGGGTTCTAAATCCTACAAAAATATTCGACCAGGACTCGTCTTCGAACTCGCTTAAGGCATCCTTGAACTAAAGCTACTGTATAAATATTATATACGTTCTAATCAGAAATAAATTTGCTAGAACACTAAATAAACGTGGATATTTTGTCAATTTTCAGAATTAAAAAGGCGTGCAACTCCTACAACAATATTCGACTAGCACTCATCTTCGAACTCGCGTAAGGCATCCTAGAACTAAAGCTTCTGTATATATATATATTATTTACGAAATGCAATGATAAAACTTGCTAGAGCGCTATCAAGGTTGACGGACGGACGCCCGTATCCATATCCCCGCATCGCGTTGCATTGGGGTCACTAAAAATATCAAATCCAAACAAAATCTTAGATTGCTTTTTCAATTGGGTGCACTGTTACTCTATGTTACTTGCTGGGGGCAATGTTCAGATTCTTCCATACATTAATCAACCACAGTTTCGTTTAAAAATGCTTCGGTAGTTTATGACATGGTCAAAATGGTTTCCGATATGTCATTTATATATACCATATTCCCTGCTAGCCGCATGTACTTTCTAATCTGATCTGAACAAACATATGCAGCACTTATCACGCACCACTCTTGAAAATTTTGTTGAATTTGCTTCAATGGTTAAATTTTAGAGCAGTTGACCTGAGTTTTTGTTTTCCCATTTGTTAAAATATGTTCTCTTCTGGCAGTTCATCTTCCCAAGTTAAGTGTTTGCAGTCCATGCACCTCCCTTGTATGATGAGACATTGACCTCAAATACTTGGGAAGATGCTGGAGGCCATATATACCACATCAAAGTTCAGTTTGGTTGACTTTAGACAAAGTGATCAAAAGTTTTCCAAATGGTTACAATATTGAGTTAATTTGCTCACTGGCGGTCATGTTTTGTCGGATCCTATATTGATTGAGCAATCTTTGGAAAGACCTTCTACATTTTTCGGTACTGTTTGGTAAAATTCAGAGCGTATGATAAAATTGTTATTCAAGAGACTAGAATGGTAAAGTAAGTTCTAAGACCGGGATGTTTTTAGTAATTTTTGTTAAGAATCTTGCATTATTCCTGCAGAGTTCGGGAAAAAATCTTAAAAACGAACAAATTTTTATACAAAATTATTATAAAAAATTCGGTATAGTTGGGTTGTTTGTTCACTTGCAATATTTAGGGATAATTTAACCAAACTTACAGTCACTCAAACATCCTCGTTTTTCATTCCGCAAATTATTAGTATACAGTAGCATAAGGCACAACAGGTTACTTGTTACAAGTCCGAGAGAATACAATGATTTAATAAAAACACCAATTCGCTAGAAATAATATTAAACTTGGGTAACTATATATTTGCGAATACTAAAGTTCCACAAACTGCCATTGTGAGTCCACACAATCCTCGACAGCCTTCATGTCAAATTTCTTACACCCTTTTTCGGTTTCCATGACAACTGCTGCCACTTGAAAATTCAAAGACTATAATATTTTACGAACGGATATGGAGTAAATGAACGTAAAACCATAACATACTTCTATCCTATAAAATGACATCAAATTCTAAGCATGTGTAAGTTTTCCATCCTCCTTGTTTCCATGGGAACAGCCGAATTCCAGGCCTTGAGTGCACATCTTAGTCTAAACAATAGATGCAATCCCGATAAAGAAATTATTACTACAATAAAATCAATTATGTTTAATACAGTAATAATGATTTTTCAACAATTGCATATGTTGCTCGACTATAATAATGATCTCGTCGATTCCCACAAGGCCGATAGTGTTGGCAACATTATCTAACATGCCGTAAAATTTATTTTATTTAAATGCTTAAGTTTAGTGGAGACAATTTGAATCAAAGCTCTATAAGAGCTGAAAGTGTTCGTATGTGTTGAAGTTTAAGGTGTCTCAGTGGTATTATTCCGCCATTTTTGTTTAATACTTGTTCATTTAGGTTTATTTGTATTTGCTTATAGGACATATGAGTAGACTTTTACGTATTTCTTGTAATTATTAACAAGGGCCCCCATTGGAAATAGGTCTTTTTGACCTTATTGGTAATCCTATGTGTTCAATATTTTATACTTATTGACTGGTTATGAGGGAATAGCAAGTTTGTTGTCCCCGAGACCCTGACTATTGACCGAGGCGTAGCCGAGGTCAATAGTTATGGGTCAAGGGGACAACAAACTTGCTATTCCCGAAAAAACAGTCTATAAGTGTTTTATTATACCGAAAACACAAGATTTACACCTTTTGAACCATTTCTCTCATTTCAAGTCTTTGTTTTCTAAATTTTGTATTCTTATTAAAACATTCACAATTGCATCTATTTTTTTCAACTAAATTTTGTCTGTTGCAAAGTTAATAGTGTTCACTGTAATTTGCATAACTAGTTTAGAGTTGTCACTTCGAAAAAATGATTTCAGTGCATTTTCACTTTTATCCAAAGGGATTCACCGAACAGTCTATAAGTATTTTATTACACAAAGAACAAAAAAAACAAAAACATACAAACAAATGAAAAAAAATAAAACATTCACAATTTTTAAATCATCTTTGAAGAATAAAATTTCTTCATTCCTAGTATTTTTTTCTAAATTATGTATTCTTAATTAACACATAAACAATTACATCTTTTCTCATCCACAAATTTTATTCTGCTGCAAAGTGAGTAGTGTTCACTGTAATTTGCATGAGTTGTCACTTGGAAACAATGATGTCAGAGCATTCTGAATAATCATCAGATTTTTTATCCGATAGAAAAGCAAGAAAAAAGTTCGGGAAAAATATTCATACTGCCAGTCAATAGTCTGAGAAACTATTGACCAGTAAATAGTTTCAAAATTTGAAAAGGTGAAAAATAGTAATTTTATTTTAGAAATTTCAGTAGTAATGTTCATATACTGAGGTATAATAATACAATATATATACTTTTGAAACTACCGGTATTCATTGCTTAACATTGTTTTATATATTGTTTTATGTGTACATGATATGACTGTATGCATTTGCCTGAATAAACTGATTTATCATATTGATATCACTAAAAAGAAATTAACATTTTGCTATTTATCTCTCTTATCATTTCAACGTTAATGGTGACCCCTAATTTTTATTTTTTTATGTAAACTATATAATGATCTCAAAACAGATAAAAAGTATGAACAAACTCTATAATAGATTATTAAAGCTATCTTCACGCAGTGGTACAAACCCGAATATAATATTCAACGTGGAATATTATATTCGGGTTTGTACCACTTCGTGAAGATCAGGCAGTTGACGTATCAAAACTTCATGAAAATTTTAAATATGTGCAACAACATCCCTGCCAACTTTTAAAAATCTTCATGGGGGTTTTATGCGCGACCTTCCTATTCAGTCGTGTGAGATTTCGAGGCGTTTTGCGCGAAGTTTTTTTGTCTAATACTTGATGCCCTTTTTTATCAAATACAAACATTTAGGTGTTACAGAAGACTTTACTTTTTATTGAGGGAGGCAAGACATTCCTCTTTTATTGTGTTTTGGGCATTTCAGCTGGTTCTTAAATATTTTTGGTCAAATAAATCAGTTGTTGACTGTTTTTGGACCATTTGGTGGTTTATGTTAAATTAAATTTTAACTGTAAAAGGGAAACAAAAGCAGCGCTTGCTGTTCATCATTAAAATATTGTAAGTATGTTAATGAAACCACTCTCTCTCTCTCTTTATTATTTGCCTGATGTACATTTACTGCATTTCTCTTTTTATTCCATTCTTCTATAAATAAAGCAAGCATTACATTTTTTAAATATTTTTTGCCTTTTCTGATTCAGTCAAATGAGTGGTGTTCTGGGATTTTAGGTGACCTTTCGTGCAATACAGTACCAATATGTTTGTTAACGTCATTAAGGCTACTCAGATCAACTATGCAACCTTGCAACGAACTAGTCACTCGAATAGCCATCCTGTGGTGTTTGCAGCTCGTTGTATCAGGGATTGTGAACCCTGATTCATTACGCAAAAACTGTTCACTATGATTGCCGGTGGTCCATCCAGTTACAGAACTTTATTTACGTCGCCGAAGCCTTAAAATCAACAAAAAAGTCAACCAAACTCGTCATATTTACGATTATTTACATGCCGGATCCAATTAGCTGTTTCTTCACTCAAATACCGCGCGATCGATGTAAACACGATTCTGATTGGCTAATATTGAGAATACGGTTAACTCCCTTTCGAGAATTTGGATTATCTCCCTTTCTACAGCCAAAATCGTGTAAACAAACATTTTTTCGTGTGAATTTCAACAAAATCGTGTTTTATGCCAAATTTTATGTTTCACGATCGTGACAGAAGGCTTAAATCATGAAAGTTGGCAGGTATGTGCAACAACTTTCATAAAGAAACCATTTTGACATCTTCGATATATATTTTTCATATTCCTACGCGTGAAACAAATAGGCCCTATTTTCGTTTTAATAATGTACTCGATAATCGTTTAATTTCTCAATGCAGGAAATTTAATAAGTTAAATAAAAGCGAAATAGTAATTAAAATTGGTTTGGGTGTATTATAAACGTCTGGTACTGTATACGCAAGCCTATTCGACATCTCCTTTTTAGTTTCAATCCGCCACCACTTTAAAGTCTTTAAGCACCTCGATTCCCACTTTAGCTGTGTTCAAACATTTTTACCATTTCAGGACAATAGTATGTAACATTCTACCAAATTATTCAGTAAGTTTACTGTATTATTTACAACTTTATAAGGAGACTTTTAACCTGTTTAAAAGTTTCCCGCCCTGCAACATCTATTTTTATCCAATTCAAGCTGAACCGATAGCTAAAGTGTTCATGACGAACACTAAAAACTGAACAATAGAAAAAATTTTTCCGAACTACGTTTGGGAGACTTAGATAAGACTGTCTCCTTTAAACATTCAATACTCTGCGTGATCTGATTTTTATTTATGTTTTCTCCAAAATCAGACATTTTCTTCATATGGAAATTTTATGTTTTGCAGTGAAATAATGTGACAGTTATTGGAACCTATCTGCAATATTTTGTAACAAGAATGGTCAGCTGTCAAAATAAAGTCGCCTTGAATTTGAACAATGAGACCTGCCTAGAACAATATTTAAAATTCCTATAGGTATTTCGGAAAATTGTGTTCCAACCCCCCCCCCTTATGGAAAAATTATGGGTCCCCCTCTTTAGCAGACAGTCTGGATCTGCTAGTGATGGTTTTTCACTCCAAGCAGTATATTATAATACAAATATTAATAATTATTATTGAATGATTATATCTTCTGCGAAATAAACTCTGCTTCAATAAACTCTGCTTAGCTGAAACCATCAGTGAACCACAAACATAAAATTAATATGTATGTATGTATGCATACCTGTCAACCTCAAAAGACCCAAAATCTGGTCATGACCTGCATTGGATAGTAAAAAATCTGGTCATAACGCGTGACGAACTTTTTTCATCCCAATTATTCTATTATAAAGTCGCGACAAACTTTTTTCAACCTAATTATTTACTTATCAAGCAATTTATTTACATACTTTAATCCTCACTTACTACCTACTTATAAATAACAGACATGATAATTAAATTTCATGTCTATTTAATACCTTTGGCTTTGTCTCACCTTTTCTGATTAAGATTTTTTACTTTGACCAAAACTGGGCATGATGTGTCAATTTTAAAATCTGACCTAAAATCATTGTAGATCATTGTAACTGTCAGAAAAGTTCACCGTCTGAATTACATCACCAGGTCGCTTGATTTCACCCAATGCCCCAATCAAACTTTTATTTCCACCGCGAACGTTAACACTTGTGAATCTTTTCCGTTTTGTGGGGTTGTTGACAACAGCAACATTGCTCGTCCAGAAATCGGTCTTTTCCATTGAGTTGAAGAAATTCCCAGTACACTCAATGCGTGTAGTTATCTTAAAAACGGCTCATCAAACTCCATAACAGCTTAATTATAACAATAAGAGACAGTATTCCAAACCGATAGAGAGTAAAAAAAAACACAACCGGAAATGTAAATACCAACATTAATACACAAAACGTTACCGGAAGTCAAATCCGGGTGAACACGGGTGACGACTTCGATTC
>MJUU01017428.1:110595-128245 GCA_002080025.1 Modiolus philippinarum | reverse complement strand
AAAAAAATAAAAAAATAAAAAAAAAACACACAAAAAAACAAAACAAAACAAAACAAAACGAAAAAAAAACAACAACAACAATCCCAAAACATGAAAATACAGTTAACCAAACTTCACAGGGTAGTTTATGTGATGTTCTATTTGTTAGTCTTGCAAGTAAAAACGACTATTGAAGCTGGACCCCTTTCCTTATCCTGGCCAATGTACATTTCCGAAAAATCGTTATTGAAACACATCGCAGATTTTTTTGGACATTTGCTAGAGTCTGCAATTATTTGGTCCAGCATCCCGTCCGGCGACAACTGATGTACTACTGCAGTCTCGTCTTTGTTTCCGCCGATGTAAATGTCGCCATTGTTGTCGATCTGACACCCAAAAACTTTATCAAATAAAACTTCACCATATGTAAACAAATCGTCTCCTTGTAAACTCATTTTATACATGTTTTTATGACCGTTAAAGTATATATAATCATCTGTATCTTTAAGAGGCTTTCTGTATTCATTTCCAGAAAGGATCTTGACTGTTTCCAGACACCGACCGTCTATTGTCATTACTCGCATACTAGTCTCGCCTATTAGATATATTTTATCTTGAATAATATTGATAAAGTTCTAGCCATTATTATCAGAATCGTTATCAATTCTGATCAGTTTTCCGAGTCGACAAGATGCAGTATCTATGAACTGAATCACCGAGTAATCATTGCGAGTGGACTTAACCATGACCTGTATGTCGGTACCATGTATTTTCGCCACGTCCTCAAAAGAATTGTAAAATTCACACTTTTTAATTGTTTCGCCTTTAAGATTCAAAAACACTAAAGAACATTCCCAGTAACCCGTTTGGATGAAGACTAACAAATTCCCATTTTCCGCGAATGCAATTTTGAGTATTCTACTTCCTGGATATTCCGTAAGTTCTATTTCACCTAGTTTTTCTAATGATTTAATGACTTGTGTTGGTTTGTCTTCCATAAGATGATGAGCAAACGTAAGCTTGTTTAAGAGATGGGCAGTTCCACATGCTTCACAAAGTGTTTCTTCACAGTGATAACACCAACTTTTCCCCGGCGATTCTCTATTTGCTCTGGTACAAGGGAAACAATGTTCGTCTAATCCCATCACCCTATTCGAGCTAAAAGAGAGAAAATAATTACCATTATGAAAGGCTGTTGATTTGACGTTTTTCAAAAGTATTAAAGTTTACAGATAATTAAACTGTAATTTGCATAACCACTTTATACGAACTGTTAATTGATCAGTTGGTTAGTAAACGTGAAAACATCAATCAACTCATAAAAAATTACTTTTTTTGCTTATAAGTCAAATTTGAATCCAAAAACTAGTAATGTAATTATGTGTGACGCTAGAACTTGATGCACTTTTGTTACCTCGGAGAGGACAAATTGTCTAGAAGCTTTTATGATGTTATCCAATGAAATTAAACAATGCAATTACAATAACAATTGGATTATTCAAATGTTTTGTTTTATATTATAAAATCTGTTATCCCGGAAAACCTTCCGAAATTCAAAATATATCTTCTTTAAGAAAATATGGCTTACACCAAAGTTGAGTTTGTTACTGTTCTTTTGAGATCAATGTGTTATCCGGTTCCGGACATCAATGTGTTATCCGGTTCCGAACAACGATGTGTTATCCGGTTCCGAACATCGATGTGTTATCCGGTTCCAAACATTAATGTGTTATCCAGTTCCGAACATCAATGTGTTATACGGTTCCGAACATCAATGTGTTATCTGGTTCCAAACATTAATGTTTAATCCGGTTCCGAACATCAATGTGTAATGTTGGACAGCAAAGAGTAATTCTGTTTCGGACAACAATTGGAAGTTGAAAAATATTCTACTTTAAAAGTATTAAGAAATTTAGTTGAAATAAACACAGCTTTGGATTAAACTTTCTTGGAAATTTGATGATAATGATAATATACTATGCAGTGGTAGTGATAGGAAATCATTTTGGGGACAGACACCACGAAACACTCATTTTTTAATTTAACTTTTTTCAAATACTTGAAACCCATTCGGGTTGTAGAACATTACAAATTTAGAATCAACATACAAAACAATGACATAATATTCATAAGAGTAGCAAATTATATCAATTAGTTTAACATCGGTAGTATGTAAAACTATGGAGAAATTGATTACGGAAAGTATAATTACCCATATGAAACAGCAAAAGTTTTTCAAAAAGCAGTTTGGATTTATAACTGGCCACTCTCCTACACTGCAACTATTAGAGGTATTAGACACATGGACTGAATCACTTGATAAGGGATTGTATATAGATTGTATATGAATATATGGATTTTCAAAAGGACTTTGACAAAGTTCCACACCAACGACTCTTGACAAAAATGCAAAGCTATGTCATGAAAGGTCCTATATTAAATTGGGTAAACAGACTACAGAAAGTGGTAGTAAATGGGGCAGGATGAAAATAGGAGGAAGTAACATCTGGTATACTACAGGGTTCAGTTCTTGGTCCAATTCTCTTCGTGATATATATCAACGATCTTCCAAAAACAGTTAAATCAGACACCTATCTCTTTGCAGATGACACTAAGATTTTTGGAATAATTATGGATGAAAGAGATGAAATGATACTGCAAGATGATCTGGGGAAGTTAGAGCAATGAAGCGATAAGTGGTTATTAAAATTCCATTCTGAGAAATGCAAACATATGAAAATAAGTAATAAAAATAACAGAGGAAATAACACATATAAACTCATTTGCCAAGATATTGAAAAAGTAAACCATGTAAAGGATTTTGGTGTTATTATTGACACAGAATTATCGTTTGAAAACCACTTATGTGAAAAAGTTAATAAAGCCACTGCAATATTTGCTGCAATGAGAAGGACCTAAACACATTTGGACAATAAATCTTTAATAGTAAAATTACAAAACTCTAGTCAGAACTCATCTAGACTATGCTAGCTCTGTCTAGGCACCCTATAAAATGAAACATATTGAAAAATTAGAAAGTGTACCAAAAAAAAAAAAAAGAGAGTACAAGGCAATTACCTGGTATGAAAAATTTGACATACCCAGAAAGATTGAGAAAATTAGATTTACCAACACTGGCATTTAGAAGAATAAGGGGGGATATGATCGAGATTTACAAGATAATAAATGGGTGCTATGAGATGTATGCAAATTTGGAAGGTAAATGAATGAAACTGGGTTAAGAGTTAGCACTAGATTAGAGTCATAGAAGAAAATGTCATACTATACGCTGTAAAATGGCTGTTTCACCTATGAATACAAAGACGACATCATCTCTTCTGTACCCTGTAAATGTCATATTAGAACCGAAATAATTCACGGGAGCGTGAATATATGTTGATTTTACCACGGGTTGGCCCTTTATGCCTATATTTTACCCCTCGCATACGCTCGGGGTAAAATATTTGCCATAAAGGGCCAACCCATGGTAAAATCGGCATATATTCACACTCCTGTGAATTATTTCTTAATTAAGCCATCCTCCATTTAAGCATAACTTTCATCTTATTTACCTACATGTAAATGAAGTCAAGCCGAAGAACAAACTGATACACCATCAGCAGCATCATATCTGGACTTATACCTCTATATTGATAGCCCTGAAAACTTTGCTATCGACTTTCCAAAGTGAATTCGTAGTTATGCCCTGCCGTTAGCGACTAGGGCACTAAGTTTTACTCTTGTCCATACGTACGTACGTACGTTCGACATTTGTAAGCGTACTTTCTTTCCGGCTTGCAGAATTTCCGGGTACATAAAAAACCTATTGTATTTCTACCTTGATGTTTATTCCGTCACGGTCAGCGCTCCATTGTGATTGGTCAATTAGATGTTGTGGATATTCTACCCTAGTGCATTTTATCAAAAGGAAGAAATACACTGCTAGAATGAATCCACTGTTACACATTTTCGTCAAGGATTTCTCACATTGTGTATGCAGGAATAATTTGATATTTGATATGAAGCTTTGGTATGATGAGTTGTAATGTGTCTCCTCTTTTAAAGTCCGTCACTCATCTACTTCCTGTTTGCCCATATGTCTGTATACTGGAGGCATCAGTGTCCTATGAACACATTTTCTTTTATTTTCGGGTAGTAAAGCGCCCACATCTCTATCACATGACATCTAAATTTCACAACGCATTTACACTGCGATTTTGTTAACAGAGAAAAAGTACTGTCTCTAAAATGTACATGAACTATACCAAACAGTGATAGACTTATTTCAATATTCAATGATAACAGGCACATTATGATATCCTTACTATTGACAATCCCAGTTTTTAGATTATATCTACACCAATTACACACAAGAACTGAAATTTAATAAAGCAAACAATGATTCTAAATACTGCCCTTTTCTGGATCTAAGTATCATTATTGACTCTAGTAAAATAAAAACTAAAATCTGTGATAAAAGGGATGATTTTGATTCCACTATTTCACTTTTCTTGACGGCGACGTTCCTCTAGCTCAATCCTGCCGGGTGTTCTTATCGCAACTTATACGATTTACTCGTGGTTGTTGTACCTTTGACGATTTTAATGAGGGTAATCTTGCTTTCAAATCTGCACTTTAACAACTATGTTACAGATTTCATAAATTATCAAATACGTTAAAGAAGTTTTAAGAAGTATGTTACCCATTACTTGAAGTAATCACTACAGAAGTTTTACGGTAGACATCACGATCTTGTCCACCGCTATGGGATATCTGTTTCCTAGATGACAAAAGATCTTTCTCTTTGCCACTGAGTTTGTTTTCCTCTTTCGGTTTTGACTTTACAACCGGAGTTGATATGTTCAACACGGAAGGTGTCTGATAAGAAGCAGGAGATGCTCATTCTACCGGTGCACTTGATCTTACCCATGGTGTTTTATTGGGTCCGTGTAGTTCATTTTTGTATGTGTGTGTGTGTCGTTTTTCCTTTCTGTGCCGTGCTTATGTTAAGTCTTAAGTTTCTTTGCTTTTCCTATGTTGCAATTGACCTTGGATTGTTCTTTTTAGACTGAATGTTCGGTTCTCACTTAATTTAGGGAAGATATGAACGTTTGATATCTATATATGAAGAGTCTCGCAAACAGCTTATTACAAAGGGCATTTCTCGTTCTCGATTTTGTGGAATGCTGTTTAAAATGCCAGAAACTGAAGAAACGAGTAAAACCGGGACGTTACGTACGTTCTTTAAGTAAAAGTGGATATCGACGTGACACACTACAAGAATTCATTAATTTGCCCTAATAATCTGGTGGCCTGAAGATTGTACACATATACTGGCCTCTCACTGATACTACTGCAGATGTCTACTGAAATGCATAGCTTCTCTTCACCAAACCCTTCGAGAGAAGATTTTATTTTGATTTTTCTTCCGCATCGGACAGTGTTTTACCAGGAGACAAGGTACCTTGAGCTAGCCGGCAGTTAAGTGGCGAGCACTTTTTGATCCATCTTCCTAAATCACTTTTTGTCTTATTCTTTTCTTTTTCAAGACAGTGGTTTTAGAGTAAGTGGTCTACCTGTATTGTGTTTTATTCGTATTTTACGAAAGGATATGGAGTAAATAAACATGAGACCATAGCACATATGTTAACTCCAGCTGCAATAATTTTTTATGAGCTGTATGGCCATTTCTGAAATTAATTCCTCGTCAGCAACACTAGAACCTAAACACATAAAATAGTATGTTTATTATACTATAGGGAAACGGGTAGAGAAAGGGGAGGTTTTTTGTAACCATATACTGGTTAAACCCTACCCCTAGCTTTTCCTATTGCCGGTTCCCAGTCGGGCTATTCAGAGTTCCTATTGTTATTAATGTTTAATAGGTTTTAGAATTTACATGAATTTAAATAATAGTAATTGAACAAAGTGTACACATGAGATATTATGTTTATTATACTATAGGGAAACGGGATCTACAGAAAGGGGAGGTTTGGGTAACTATATTCTGGTTAAACCACACCTAGCTTACCCAATTGCCGGTTCCCAGTCAGACTATTCAGAGTTCCTATTGTTATTTATGTATGTTAGGTTTTAGAATTTACATAAATTTAGATAAAAGTAATTGAACAAAGTGTACACATGAGATATTATGTTAATTATACTATAGGGAAACGGGATAGAGAAAGGGGAGGTTTGCGTAACCATATACTGGTTAAACCCTACCTCTAGCCTTTCCTATTGCCGGTTCCAAGTCGGGCTATCCAGAGTTTCTATTGTTATTAATGTTTGTTAGGTTTTAGAATTTACATAAATTTACATAATAGCACGTGGATAATAGTAATTGAAGAAAGTGTACACAAGAGATATTTTGTTTATTATACTATAGGGAAACGGGATCTAGAGAAAGTCTTTTAGATGCTAGATTTTGGAATGCCTCCCTTCTTGTATGTTTTGTTCGGTATTCGTTTATCGATGTACGAGATTCTTCCACAATCTAACAAAAACTAAGATTCTGTCTAAAAATAGAATTCATTTTGATTTTCATTTAAAAAATGTGTTTTTTGGAACACTTATGCTCCGGACGAGAAGTTCAGAACAAAATAAACAACGGCAGAAGAAAATCGAAGGAACAAAGGAGGGATATTCACGAAAATCGAAGTCCAAAGACATGGCCAAAACGAGAAAACAATGACTGTTAGACAGTTACAAAACACAGAAACACAACATTCCAAACCAAGGCACTCACAGTGTGATATCAGATGAGACTGAGAGTGACATCAGGTGCTCCGAAAAGGTAAGTATGTCCTGCTCTGTTAACAGCACCCCACACCGTAAGTGAGTCAATCTAGCGAAAAAAATGTCAAAATCAGTATAATCAAATCCTCGAAGACGTTACACCAGCTAAAAATATCCACTTTCTTTTGGGACACTGATACGTCATATGTGGTGATGGCCGAAGAACTTCTTGAGGGATGAAATTCAGTTAGGCTGAACAAATGCCTGAATTAGCACCTTTTGGGACAGTGGTTTTCTCTGTCCAATGTACAAAGTTTAATATTTTGGAAAGGATAAGGAGTAAATTAACATGAGACCATAACACTTGTTTAACCCCAACTGCAATTAATTTCAATGGGCTGTACAGCCATTTCGGAAATTAAATCCCCATCAGCAGTACTAAAACCCAAACATAGGAAATGCAAAATTAAAAAAAACTTTTTTTAATGCATAATACCAAACGAAATAAGAATAGTCAGTAATATCAAATATATAGCTAAGGACAAAACTACGATGGAGGGAGTTAAACCTTTGGTTTTAGAATTTACATGAATTTAGATAACATAATCTCATGTACAAGTACACCATTAAAAAATAAAGAACATTCATCTCAACACTGAGAATTGTTTTACCAACTACATGCTCGACAGTAGCGAATCAAATACACGTACATATTTATCCTGTAAGAAACCCGACAAAAACCTGAACAGCTTACTGAAAACCTGGATTATATTTTTTTTTTTTAACAAGACAAAATTGCACTATTTGCTGTTGAACAATTCACTTAGCCTACAGCATTCGGCTAAGTATCCCTGTAAATTAATTATTGAACATCCAGGGAGAATATTCAATAAAGAAGTATGATATTTGTTAGAATACATAATAATATTCACAATAATAATTATAATTAAGTTAAAATATATCTATTTCTAACTAATTTAATCATCCGGAAACTTAACGGACATTTACCAGCATTTGTATTTATTATTATTCATTTGTGTATTGATAATTCGATTGATTGAGTTATGGGATAAATAACACGTGGAATATACATTTCAGTAGAAGCTTATGGACTTTGAAAGGTGAGTTGGGTTAAATTGTAATATGCACACAATATATATTGCAATAAGGGTAGATATATCGAAAAGTCTTTTCATTGATAAAGAGTTGGGTGAAGTAAAAAAGGGGGTGCTTGGGTCAGATAATATGATAGTGTTATATCATGTTCATAAGTTCCCAAGTTTTGTGCAAAATGGCACAGTTTTCTTTTTTTTCTGTGAAAATTTAGGTGGATAATATCAGTGATTTCGGCTTTAAAAATGGCAAAAGTGTCCATCATTTTTTCTTTTTTGTTGGAAAGGAAATAAGTTTTGTAAACAGAGAACAATATAATTGTAAGAAAGTAATTTATTTCAAAATATGTTTTGTCCCAAATCTTATAACCAATAATAAAGTTTTCAAATCTTAATATATGGTAATCCAATTTCATATAAGATAAAAGTTTCCTAATCTGAAACCAAATTCTTTATTATATTGGCATTTCATGAAAAAATGCTCATAATCTTCTTTTTGTTGACAGTGGTTACATAAATTATCTTGAGTTATTTTCCATTGAAACAGCAAATCCTTGTTAGGTATAATGTAATGCAACAATTTCCATCGGAACATTTTGTATTTATTATTATCTATAAAATTAAAAATAAAGCTCAATGTGTTTTTTACATTTGATCTCAGATTTTTCCCGAAGAACTTTTCCCAAATGAGAAAGCCTAAAGGCGTTCATGTTGGACTTAGTAACATTGAGTATATCTCTTTATTACTTTTATGAGGTGTAATAATTTTACCTGACATTATTTGTAAAGTTGTATTTTGAATATTTACTTTAGTTTTGTAAGAAGATTCAGTTTTCATGATATTTTGCCAATGCTTTGGAATGGCTTTTTTCAACAAGGACAATTCTTGAATCCAGTTGCGTTTATCCTTAACTCTGGATAAAATAACAGTTTCTGAGATGTGCCCCTTTTCATCAATTATATCATTAATAAAGAGTATATTGTCTTCTATCCACCCTTTAAACAGTAAACCTTTCCCATGTATTTTTATGAACTGATTACCCCATATGACTTGTTTTCTAACCTGGATTATATTGTATATAATGTTCTTCATTCTAATATGAGCCCTTCAATCACATTGTGTCAATAACCGTGGAAAAATCCGCATATATTCGTGGGTATTGTCACAAGCGACGGTACTTTTGATAACGTCATAGACCGTTTGACGACAGTTTTTGCAGAGTCATAGAAGAAAATGTCATACTATACGCTGTAAAAGGGCTATTTCACCTATGAATACAAAGATGACATCATCTCTTCTGTACCCTGTAAATGTCATATTGGGGAACAGATGTTTAATTATATAAATAGTACCGAAATAAAACATAAATTAACCCAGGAGGAGGCTTATCTCTGTGACGGGAAGATAACATTAGAAGAGCTCACAGATGCAGTGAAAAATAAAAAAAATGATAAAAGTCCCGGGAGTGACGGATTAACGTCTAATTTTTATAAAACATTTTGGAATTTGTTGGGACCAATCATGGTTAAACTCTTTAATGAGAGTTATACTAAACTTGAATTGCCCTTTTCACAGAGACAAAGTTTGTTAAATTTAATATATAAGAAAAATGATCCTTTAGATTTGATCAACTATTGTCCAATATCATTATTGAATTCTGACTATAAATTATTGTCACATGTCTTAGCAAACAGAGTTAAAAAGGTTATTGCAAATATAATTGATCCTGATCAGACCGCATACATACGCCAAATACAAGACATTACATACTACGCCGAGTCATTTGGGGTAGAGGGGTTCATTCTTTTTATAGATTTTAAAAAAGCTTTTGATACTCTAGATTTAAATTTTATGTATAGGGCTTTAGAACATTTTGGTTTTAGTGAACATTTCATAAATTGGGTAAGGATGATGTACAATAAAAATAACATTTCTGTTATAAACAATGGGTGGATTTCTGCCCCAATTACTCCTTTAAGAGGGATAAAACAAGGTTGTCCTTGTTCCTGTATACTGTTCATTATTGCAGTTGAAATTTTGGCAATTAAGATTAGGAATAATGCAGATATAAAGGGTATCGAAATCAAATTGGATGGAAAGACACACAATTTAAAAATTAGTCAGCTGGCAGATGACACAACTTTGTTCCTAAAATCAAAAAAAGAAATCAAATTAGCTTTGAATAAATTAGAAATTTTTGGTACATTTTCAGGTTTAAAATTAAACAAAAATAAGACCGAGGGGATTTGGATAGGAAGGTTAAAGCATTACAAAGATAAGATTGAAGGTATAAGTTTCACTCAAAATCCCATTAAAGTTTTAGGTATATATATTGGATTGAAAAAAGATGAATGTGACAAATTAAATTGGGAAACTAAATTAGAAAAAACGAAAAATTTTATGAAATCGTGGGAAAAAAGAAATTTGACATTAATAGGTAAAATTATGATTGTAAAACATCTCATAATACCACAGTTTACATATATAGTAAGTATAACAACAACAAACAAATCGAATATAGATGAACTAGAAAAAGAAATATATAAATTTATTTGGAACTGTAAAATTGATCGAGTTAAGCGAAATACTTTAATAACAACTTATGAGGATGGGGGTTGAGAATGTTAGATGAAAAATCATATTTTACATCATTAAAAATTAAATGGATACCAAGATTACTTCAATCAAACAACGAAAATTGGTCTCTTTTACCAAAACTATTTTTAAGTATTTTTGGGGAAAACTTGCTTATATTTAATTTTAATCTAGATAAAGATGGACTAAAATATTTACTTAATGAAAAAAAATTTCCAGATTTCTATATTGAGTTGCTGAATTGTTGGATAGAATTAAAGAAATTAGATATAAAAAGACCAAATAATCATAGAGAGGTGCGTCAACAAGTGATATGGGGAAATTCATATATAAAGTTAAAAAATAAACCCCTATTCTTTAAAAATTGGGTAAAAATGACTTAATTTTTATGCAAGATTTATTTATTTATTGGACCATAATGGTCTTCTTTCAGAAAATTTGATACAGGAAAAATTGAAAATAAAAACAAATTGGATTTCTAAATTTAATACTTTAAAAAAGGCTATACCTAGAGATTGGGCAGATCTTTTAAACGGGGAAGAATCAAGGAAAACAAAGGTCAAAATATATAAAAATAGGATTAAGCTAGGAAATAACTTTATACAAATTGAAACTCTTGGTAACAAAAAATTTATAACTGTTTGGTATCGAATAAAGGAGAAAAAAATATTGGTATACAAAAATGGAAAAGAGAACTTAATGTCCGTAGTTCAATAGTTGAAAATTGTCTCGAATTTATATTTAGAGATTTATATTTAAATAAACTTAAAATATTCAAATGGAAATTACTTAAGTCATATTTTGCCTAATCAGGAGAAACTTTTTAAGTGGAAACTGGTAAATAGTCCAAAATGTGTTGTGTGTAATGAAATTGACACATATCAGCATTTCCTTATAGAATGCAAAACATTAGAATTTCTCTGGAAAACATTTTATGAAACATTGAACAGTTTGGGTATAAGTATTCAAATACAATTAAAACATATTGTTTTTGGTTATAAGATATGGGAGGAAAAAACACACCCCTTAAATATAATACTTACTATTTTTGGGTTCTCAATATGTAAATTCTACTATGTTTTTTTAATCCAACAAAAAATCATCTCTACCTTGTAAATAAATTTCAGCAAGTGTTTGAAAACAATGAGTAATAAAGGGGTGGCGTGTGTTTGGTTCATAATTCTGTATATTCCAACAAACATAAGAAAAACACAGATCTCTTAAGTAATGAAAATTATTTGATTTACTTACCTTAATTTTCGTTGTATTCCTGAATTATTTTAATCCACTTCTAGATAAACACGTGTGCTATTAATTTAAGCATGTTTTGAACATGACGTAGTGGTCAACAGGTGCTATGACCTATATATATGTCAAACATTTATTCGGTCAATTATGTCATGTGTCAAGTGTACTTTTATTTTTTCATAGTAAGAGAACAATTTCATAAATTTTAAATGGAATTTGAAAATATTAATAGGGGTATATGTTCAAAAAATGGAAAATAGGAATAGAAAGTCCAAAAGTGTATTATGTTGTTAATAAATTATAGAATCGAGTTTTGTATTGTACTATTTATGTAAAACTAACACGACTTGTTTTAAATGTTTTATCTGATGTTACCCTGGCATTAGGATAATTAATATAAAGGGTTCTCTTCAAACGAAAACTGTAGTTTGTAGAGGTAATGTTAACAGTTTTGTTGAATAAAAGCTTAAAAAAAAAAAAAAAAAAAAAAAAAAAATTCGAAATAATTCACGGGAGCGTGAATATATTTTGATTTTACCACGGGTTGGCTCTTTATGCCTATATTTTACCCCTCGCATACGCTCGGGGTAAAATATTTGCCATGAAGGGCCAACCCGTGGTAAAATCGCCAAATATTCACGCTCCTGTGAATTATTTCTTAATTGAACCATCCTCCATTTAAGCATAACTTTCATCTTATTTACCTACATGTAAATGAAGTCAAGCCAAAGAACAAACTGATACACCATCAGCAGCATCATATCTGGACTTATACCTCTATATTGATAGCCCTGAAAACTTTGCTATCGACTTTCCAAAGTGAATTCGTAGTTATGCCCCGCCGTTAGCGACTGGGGCACTAAGTTTTACTCTTGTCCATACGCACGTACGTACGTACGTCCGACATTTGTAAGCGTACTTTCTTTCCGGCTTGCAGAATTTCCAGGTACATAAAAACCTATTGTATTTCTACCTTGATGTTTATTCCGTCACGGTCAGTGCTCCATCGTGATTGGTCAATTAGATGTTGTGGATATTCTACCCTACTGCATTTTATCCAAAAGGAAGAAATACACTGCCAGAATGAATCCACTGTTACACATTTTCATCAAGGATTTCTCAATTTTTGTATGCAGGAATAATTTGATATTTGATATGAAGCTTTGGTATGATGAGTTGTAATGTGTCTCCTCTTTTAAAGTCCGTCACTCAGCTACTTCCTGTTTCCCCATATGTCTGTATACCGGGGGCATCAGTGTCCTATGAACACATTTTCTTTTATCTTCGGGTAGTAATGCTCCCACATCTCTGTCACATGGCATCTAAATTTCACAACGCATTTACACTGCGATTTTGTTAACAGAGAAAAAGTACTGTCTCTAAAATGTACATGAACTATACCAAACAGTGATAGACTTATTTCAATATTCAATGATAACAGGCACATTTATGATATCCTTACTATTGACAATCCCAGTTTTTAGATTATATCTACACCAATTACACACAAGAACTGAAATTTAATAAAGCAAACAATGATTCTAAATACTGCCCTTTTCTGGATCTAAGTATCATTACTGACTCTAGTAAAATAAAAACTAAAATCTGTGATAAAAGGGATGATTTTGATTCCACTATTTCGCTTTTCTTGATGGCGACGTTCCTCTAGCTCAATCCTGCAGGGTGTTCTTATAGCAACTTATACGATTTACTCGTGGTTGTTGTACCCGATTTTAATGAGGGTAATCTTACTTTCAAATCTGCACTTTAACAACTATGTTACAGATTTCATTAATTATCAAATACGTTTAAGAAGTTTTAAGAAGTATGTTACCCATTACTTGAAGTAATCACTACAAATTTTTTACGGTAGACATCACGATCTTGTCCACCGCTATGGGATATCTGTTTCCTAGATGACAAAAGATCTTTCTCTTTGCCACTGAGTTTGTTTTCCTCTTTCGGTTTTGACTTTACAACCGGAGTTGATATGTTCAACACGGAGGGTGTCTGATAAGAAGCAGGAGATGCTCATTCTACCGATGCACTTGATCTCACCCATGGTGTTTTATTGGGTCCGTGTAGTTCATTTTTTGTATGTGTGTATGTGTCGTTTTTCCTTTCTGTGCCGTGCTTATGTTAAGTCTTAAGTTTCTTTGCTTTTCCTATGTTGCAATTGACCTTGGATTGTTCTTTTTAGACTGAATGTTCGGTTCTCACTTAATTTACGGAAGATATGAACGTTTGATATCTATATATGAAGAGACTCGCAAACAGCTTATTACAAAGGGCATTTCTCGTTCTCGATTTTGTGGAAATGCTGTTGAAAATGCCAGAAACTGAAGAAACGAGTAAAACCGGGACGTTACGTACGTTCTTTTAGTAAAAGTGGATATCGACGTGACACACTATAAGAATTCATTAAATTGCCCTAATAATCTGGTGGCCTGAAGATTTTACACATGTACTGGCCTCTCACTGATACTACTGCAGATGTCTACTGAAATACATAGCTTCTCTTTACCAAACTCTTCGAGAGAAGATTTTATTTTGATTTTTCTTCCGCATCGGACAGTGTTTTACCAGGGGACAAGGTACCTTGAGCTAGCCGGCAGTTTAGTGGCGAGCACTTTTTGATCCATCTTCCTAAATCACCTTTTGCGTTATTCTTTTCTTTTTCAAGACAGTGGTTTTAGAGTAAGTGGTCTACCTGTATTGTGTTTTATTCGTATTTTACGAAAGGATATGGAGTAAATAAACATGAGACCATAGCACATATGTTAACTGAAATTAATTCCTCGTCAGCAACACTAGAACCTAAACACATGAAATATTATGTTTATTATACTATATGGAAGCGGGTAGAGAACTGGTTAAACACTACCCCTAGCTTTTCCTATTGCCGGTTCCCAGTCGGGCTATTCAGAGTTCCTATTGTTATTAATGTTTAATAGGTTTTAGAATTTACATGAATTTAAATTATAGTAATTGAACAAAGTGTACACATGAGATATTATGTTTATTATACTATAGGGAAACGGGATCTAGAGAAAGGGGAGGTTTGAGTAACTATATTCTGGTTAAACCACACCTAGCTTTTCCTATTGCCGGTTCCCAGTCAGGCTATCCCGAATTCCTATTGTTATTAATGTTTGTTAGGTTTTAGAATTAACATATATTTTGATAATAGTAATTGAACAAAGTGTACACATGATATATTATGTTTATTATACTATAGGGAAACGGGATAGAGAAAGGGGACGTTTGGGTAACCATATACTGGTTAAACCACACCTAGGTTTTCCTATTGCCGGTTCCCAGTCAGGCTATCCCGCTAATATTATTAATGTTTGTCTCTGATCTGTTAAGTGTTTTTTCTAGTGTGTTTCGCCTGTGGATTGTGTAATGTGCCATTGTAGTTGTTAACTATTATCTTTCCTTGATAATTTACCAGTATTATTTGAAACCACTGCTGCAATTATCTTTACATAGCGGTTGAACAGTCCTTTACAGATCGTTACAATGTTTCTATTCCATATTTTGGTAGAGCAATAGTGCCGAACTGACAAACTTAATACCGGCTTATGACGAATGCCACGAGTGAAGCAGATAATTTCCGGAAAACCTTATGATACCCCCAAAGATTTGTTGATGCTCAAACTGCCAGTGCTTTAGTTTTGTGGCGTTTTTTTCTTTCGATCTGTTTGTTTTGTCATTCTTATATTGACTCTTTTTGTGTTGCATTTGAGTTGTCGTGTTTTAAATGTGAGATTTTGTAATTTTTGTTATTTTTGTGCTTCTGATAAATAAATATGTATTTATCAATTCTGGTTTCAGTTGGGATATAAAATCATAAGGGATGAATATGTGATTTTGTCTGGAGTCTCTCCAACACTGAATCCCATCCCAGATCAGAATTTTAACATCATTAAGGAGTAAAACAATTTTCGTCGCCAGTTTTTATTTAATTAAGTCATTTTGTTTTTCTCTATCAGAGTTATTGATAATTTGATCACTTAATTATCTAAAAAATATTTTCATATACACCTCATCATTACTGGTTCTCCAGAAAGGGAAGCATTCAAAGGATATGCAAAATGTTAAAGTTTCAAATGAAGAAATTATACTGAATAATATAACAATGCCCTTTTAAAACTTATCGTTCCATAGATATCATTTTCTCAAAGACCAGGTTAATGTTTTTATTTATAAAATAATATACAATTTCAAGAAATTTTATAAGATAGTCATATGCCAAGGTCAAGGTCACGAAGTTAAAAATTCTGGTACGAACTTATAGGCCGTCTCACAAAAAGGTAAACATACAGCATATGAAACCTTATATCTCATCATTCAAAAAATTTTCACGCAGTTGTTCACATACCAGGTCAAGGTCACGTGTTCAAATACCATCTGAAAGGTCTTGCCACAACCAATGAAAATGCTAAATATGAAAGCCATATCAGTAACCATTTAAAGATCTACATAATTTTCTCAAAAAGGTGTTCTCATGCCAATCTCAATTTCATGAGGTCCAATATTACGGTACCATTTGAAAGGTCTTGCACCAAGGAATACTCATGCAAATTATGAAATGCCCCAGTACCTAACATTCAAAGATATAGCCATATTGAAGTTTTTTGTTTGTTTTATGTTTTGTTTTTTTTTGTGGGCAAGCAAACAGACAGACAGATCAAAAACTGATTGCCCTGAATCTTGGAATCTTGGTGACAGAAAAAAATTAGGATCTTTTGAAAAATCTTAATCTTTGGAAAATCATTCTAGTAAGGTGATTTATACCTTACCAATCTTTCCATCAACCATTTATTTCAGAAGTGTCACATAAAATAGCAAAGTTTAGGTAGGCCTTGTTATTCATCAGGCGACACATGAAGGATCTGGAGTTTGAGATAAAATATCATTACCTTGTTTTAGTCAGTACCTAATTGTATTGTTTCATATGTTTTATTAAGTATTTTGTATTTTGAACTATTTTGGAGATTGTTACAATTTATTATAAGTGTTCTATTTCACGGTGTTCTATTGCCTGGTGTGTTCTATTGCCTGGTATGTTTTATTTCATGGCTACTGTGATTGGTCAAAATGATTTCATCGTGAATAATCATTACGGTTCTATTGCCTGGCTACTGTGATTGGTCAAAACCATTTCATGAATATTCATAACTGTTCTACTTCCTGGCTTCTGTGATTGGTCAAAACAATTTTATGAATATACATCACTGTTCTATTTCCTGGCTAATGTTATTGGTCAAAACTATATTAGTTAAATGTTTTTTTGCGTTGAAAAGTTTGATAGAATTTTATTTCTACTTAAACATTCCTTGTAATAAACAACCTCAAATGAGAGAAATACTACACGGAATATTGAAAACAAAAAAACCTGCTAAGAGTTCCGACTATCAGATCTAAGTACTACGGTTTTGAAAATGTGTAAAGCAAATGCATATTCATTAACATTATGAAATGATTAAACATGAAAACATATATATCATTTTGCACATTTTTAGATGTTAAAATGGTAATTTACAAAAAACAATTACAGTTGTTCAGATTACTAAGCATTTTTGGCTCATGATCATTTGTGTATCAGAATAATAATTTAAGTAAACTAATTTGCAGTGAATTTGAGTTTTGAAGACGGCTATTTCCGTAACTTATTTTTGTGCAGATTAGGTAATAAAACGCTTATTTAGAATATAGTCAGACAATAGCTCAGAATTATTTTCCCTCGGTAATGGAAACAGCTCAGTGTTTTATTGCTCTCAGCCGTTGGCTTCGGACAATAGAATAATGAGCTGTTTCCATTACCTCGGGAAAATATTCTGGTCTATTGCCTGGCTACACATTAAATAACTGTATAATAATATTCACCAAAGTTCTAGAGAGAGGAGTCCCGGTTATCTTTTGCCCTTTTCAATAAATTCCTGTCTACATTATGCAGTAAATTGAAAAATAT
>MJUU01017428.1:73717-110513 GCA_002080025.1 Modiolus philippinarum | reverse complement strand
CAAAAAAAAAAAAAAAAAAAAAAAAAAAAAAAACAAAACGAAAAAAAACAATAACAATCCCAAAACATGAAAATACAGTTAACCAAACTTCACAGGGTAGTTTATATGATGTTCTATTTGTTAGTCTTGCAAGTAAAAACGACTATTGAAGCTGGACCCCTTTCCTTATCCTGGCCAAAGTACATTTCCGAAAAATCGTTATTGAAACACATCGCAGATTTTTTTGGACATTTGCTAGAGTCTGCAATTATTTGGTCCTTCACCAGCATCCCGTCCGGCGACAACTGATGTACTACTGCAGTCTCGTCTTTGTTTCCGCCGATGTAAATGTAGCCATTGTTGTCGATCTGACACCCAAAAACTTTATCAAATAAATCTTCACCATATGTAAACAAATCGTCTCCTTGTAAACTCATTTTATACATGTTTTTATGACCGTTAAAGTATATATAATCATCTGTATCTTTAAGAGGCTTTCTGTATTCATTTCCAGAAAGGATCTTGACTGTTTCCAGACACCGACCGTCTGTTGTCATTACTCGCATACTAGTCTCGCCTATTAGATAAATGTTATCTTGAATAATATTGATAAAGTTATAGCCATTATTATCAGAATCGTTATCAATTCTGATCAGTTTTCCGAGTCGACAAGATGCAGTATCTATGAACTGAATCACCGAGTAATCATTGCGAGTGGACTTAACCATGACCTGTATGTCGGTACCATGTATTTTCGCCACGTCCTCAAAGGAATTGTTAAATTCACACTTTTTAATTGTTTCGCCTTTAAGATTCAAAAACACTAAAGAACATTCCCAGTAACCCGTTTGGATGAAGACTAACAAATTCCCATTTTCCGCGAATGCAATTTTGAGTATTCTACTTCCTGGATATTCCGTAAGTTCTATTTCACGTAGTTTTTCTAATGATTTAATGACTTGTGTTGGTTTGTCTTCCATAAGATGATGAGCAAACGTAAGCTTGTTTAAGAGATGGGCAGTTCCACATGCTTCACAAAGTGTTTCTTCACAATGATAACACCAACTTTTCCCCGGCGATTCTCTATTTGCTCTGGTACAAGGGAAACAATGTTCATCTAATCCCATCACCCTATCAGAGCTAAAAGAGAGAAAATAATTACCATTATGAAAGGCTGTTGATTTGACGTTTTTCAAAAGTATTAAAGTTTACAGATAATTAAACTGTAATTTGCATAACCACTTTATACGAACTGTTAATTGATCAGTTGGTTAGTAAACGTGAAAACATCAATCAACTCATAAAAAATTACTTTTTTTGCTTATAAGTCAAATTTGAATCCAAAAACTAGTAATGTAATTATGTGTGACGTTAGAACTTGATGCACTTTTGTTACCTCGGAGAGGACAAATTGTCTAGAAGCTTTTATGATGTTATCCAATGAAATTAAACAATGCAATTACAATAACAATTGGATTATTCAAATGCTTTGTTTTATATTATATAATCTGTTATCCCGGAAAACCTTCCGAAATTCAAAAAATATCTTCTTTAAGAAAATATGGCTCACACCAAAGTTGAGTTTGTTACTGTACTTTTGAGATCAATGTGTTATCCGGTTCCGGACATCAATTTGTTATCCGGTTCCGAACAACGATGTGTTATCCGGTTCCGAACATCGATGTGTTATCCGGTTCCAAACATTAATGTGTTATCCAGTTCCGAACATCAATGTGTTATCCTGTTCCGAACATGAATGTGTTATCCGGTTCCAAACATTAATGTGTAATCCGGTTCCGAATATCAATGTGTAATTTTGGACAGCAAAGAGTAATTCTGTTTCGGACAACAATGGGAAGTTGAAAAATATTCCACTTTAAAAGTATTAAGAAATTTAGTTGAAATAAACACAGCTTTGGATTAAACTTTCTTGGAAATTTTATGATAATGATAATATACTATGCAGTGGTAGTGATAGGAAATCATTTTGGGGACAGACACCACGAAACACTCATTTTTTAATTTTACTTTTTTCAAATACTTGAAACCCATTCGGGTTGTAGAACATTACAAATTTAGAATCAACATACAAAACAATGACATAATATTCATAAGAGTAGCAAATTATATCAATTAGTTTAACATCAGTAGTATGTAAAACTATGGAGAAATTGATTACGGAAAGTATAATTACCCATATGAAACAGCAAAAGTTTTTCAAAAAGCAGTTTGGATTTATAATTGGCCACTCTCCTACACTGCAACTATTAGAGGTATTAGACACATGGACTGAATCACTTGATAAGGGATTATATATAGATTGTATATATATGGATTTTCAAAAGGACTTTGACAAAGTTCCACACCAACGACTCTTGGCAAAAATGCAAAGCTATGTCATGAAAGGTCCTATATTAAATTGGGTAAAGGATTTCTTAAACAACAGACTACAGAAAGTGGTTGTTAATGGGGCAGGATGAAAATAGGAGGAAGTAACATATGGTATACTACAGGGTTCAGTTCTTGGTCCAATTCTCTTCGTGATATATATCAACGATCTTCCAAAAACAGTTAATCAGACACCTATCTCTTTGCAGATGACACTAAGATTTTTGAAATAATTATGGATGAAAGAGATGAAATGATACTGCAAGATGATCTGGGGAAGTTAGAGCAATGGAGCGATAAGTGGTTATTAAAATTCCATTCTGAGAAATGCAAACATATGAAAATAAGTAATAAAAATAACAGAGGAAATAACACATATAAACTCATTTGCAAAGATATTGAAAAAGTAAACCATGTAAAGGATTTTGGTGTTATTATTGACACAGAATTATCGTTTGAAAACCACTTATGTGAGAAAATTTATAAAGCCACTGCAATATTTGCTGCAATGAGAAGGACCTAAAGACATTTGGACAATAAATCTTTAATAGTAATTTTACAAAACTCTAGTCAGAACTCATCTAGATTATGCTAGCTCTGTCTAGGTACCCTATAAAATGAAACATATTGAAAAATCAGAAAGTGTACAAAAAAAAGAGTACAAGGCAATTACACGGTATGAAAAATTTGACATATCCAGAAAGATTGAGAAAATTAGATTTACCAACACTGGCATTTAGAAGAATAAGAGAAGATATGATCGAGATTTACAAGATAATAAATGGGTGCTATGAGATGCATGCACATTTGAAAGAGAAATGAATGAAACTGGGTTAAGAGTTAGCACTAGATTAGAGTCATAGAAGAAAATGTCATACTATACGCTGTAAAATGGCTGTTTCACCTATGAATACAAAGACGACATCATCTCTTCTGTACCCTGTAAATGTCATATTAGAACCGAAATAATCACGTGGTAAAATCGCCATATATTCACACTCCTGTGAATTATTTTTTAATTGAACCATCCTCCATTTAAGCATAACTTTCATCTTTTTTACCTACATGTAAATGAAGTCAAGCCAAAGAACCAACTGATACACCATCAGCAGCATCATATCTGGACTTATACCTCTATATTGATAGCCCTGAAAACTTTGCTATCGACTTTCCAAAGTGAATTCGTAGTTATGCCCCGCCGTTAGCGACTGGGGCACTAAGTTTTACTCTTGTCCATACGCACGTACGTACGTCCGACATTTGTAAGCGTACTTTCTTTCCGGCTTGCAGAATTTCCGAGTACATAAAAAACTATTGTATTTCTACCTTGATGTTTATTCCGTCACGGTCAGTGCTCCATTGTGATTGGTCAATTAGATGTTGTGGATATTCTACCCTAGTGCATTTTATCCAAAAGGAAGAAATAGACTGCCAGAATGAATCCACTGTTACACATTTTCGTCAACGATTTCTCACATTGTGTATGCAGGAATAATTTGATATTTGATATGAAGCTTTGGTATGATTAGTTGTAATGTGTCTCCTCTTTTAAAGTCCGTCACTCATCTACTTCCTGTTTGCCCATATATCTGTATACTGGGGGCATCAGTGTCCTATGAACACATTTTCTTTTATTTTCGGGTAGTTAAGCTCCCACATCTCTGTCACATGACATCTAAATTTCACAACGCATTTACACTGCGATTTTGTTAACAGAGAAAAAGTACTGTCTCTAAAATGTACATGAACTATACCAAACAGTGATAGACTTATTTCAATATTCAATGATGACAGGCACATTGATGATATCCTTACTATTGACAATCCCAGTTTTAGAGTATATCTACACCAATTACACACAAGAACTGAAATTTAATAAAGCAAACAATGATTCCATATTTTGGTAGAGCAATAGTACCGAACTGACAAACTTAATAGCGGCTTATGACGAATGCCACGAGTGAAGCAGATAATTTCCGGAACACCTTATGATACCCCCAAAGATTTGTTGATGCTCAAACTGCCAGTGCTTTAGTTTTGTGGCGTTTTTTTCTTTCGATCTGTTTGTTTTGTCATTCTTATATTGACTCTTTTTGTGTTGCATTTGAGTTGTCGTGTTTTAGATATGAGATTTTGTAATTTTTGTTATTTTTGTGCTTCTGATAAATAAATATGTATTTATCAATTCTGGTTTCATTTGGGATATAAAATCATAAGTGATGAATATGTGATTTTGTCTGGAGTCTCTCCAACACTGAATCCCATCCCAGATCAGAATTTTAACATCATTAAGGAGTAAAACAATTTTCGTCGCCAGTTTTTATTTAATTAAGTCATTGTGTTTTTCTCTATCAGAGTTATTGATAATTTGATCACTTAATTATATAAAAAATATTTTCATATATACTTCATCATTACTGGTTCTCCAGAAAGCGAAGCATTCAAAGGATCTACAAAATGTTAAAGTTTCAAATGAAGAAATTATACTGAATAATATAACAATGCCCCTTTAATACTTATCATTCTATAGATATCATTTTCTCAAAGACGAGGTTAAAGTTTTTATTTATAGAATAATATACAATTTCAAGTTGGTGACGAAATTTTATAAGATAGTCATATGCCAAGGTCAAGGTCACGAAGTTGAAAATTCTGGTACCAACTTATAGGCCGTCTCACAAAAAGGTAAACATACAGCATATGAAAGGTCTTGCACCAAGGAATACTCATGCAAATTATGAAAAGCCCCAGTACCTAACATTGAAGTTTTTTGTTTTGTTTTTTTTGTGGGCAAGCAAACAGACAGACAGATCAAAAACCGATTGCCCTGAATCTTGGAATCTTGGTGACAGAAAAAATTAGGATCTTTTAAAAATCTTAATCTTTGGAAAATTATTCTAGTAAGGTGATTTATACCTTCCCAATCTTTCCATCAACCATTTATTTCAGGAGTGTCACATAAAATAGCAAGGTTTAGGTATGCCTTGTTATTCATCACTCGACACATGAAGGATCTAGAGTTTGAGATAAAATATCATTACCTTGTTTTCAGTCAGTACATAATTGTATTGTTTCATATGTTTTATTAAGTATTTTGTATTTTGAACTATTTTGGAGATTGTTACAATTTATTATAAGTGTTCTATTTCACGGTGTTCTATTGCCTGGTGTGTTCTATTGCCTGGTATGTTCTATTTTATGGCTACTGTGATTGGTCAAAATGATTTCATCGTAAATAATCATTACGGTTCTATTGCCTGGCTAATGTTATTGGTCAAAACTATATTAGTTAAATGTTTTTTTTTTTGCGTTGACAAGTTTGATGGAATTTTATTTCTACTAAAACATTCCTTGTAATAAACAACCTGAAATGAGAGAAATACTACACGGAATATTGAAAACAAAAAAATCTGCTAAGAGTTCTAAGTACTACGGTTTTGAAAATGTGTAAAGCAAATGCATATTCATTAACATTATGAAATGATTAAACATGAAAACATATATATCATTTTGCACATTTTTAGATGTTAAAAATGTTAATTTAAAAAAATACAATTACAGTTGTTCAGATTACTAAGCATTTTTGGCTCATGATCATTTGTGTATCAGAATAATAATTTAAGTAAAATAGTTTGCAGTGAATTTGAGTTTTGAAGACGGTTATTTCCGTAACTTATTTTTTTGTGCAGATTAGGTAATAAAACGCTTATTTAGTATGTAGTCAGACAATAGCTCAGAATTATTTTCCCTCGGTAATGGAAACAGCTCAGTGTTTTATTGCCCTCAGCCGTTGGCTTCGGACAATAGAACACTGAGCTGTTTCCATTACCTCGGGAAAATATTCTGGTCTATTGCCTGGCTACACATTAAATAACTGTATAATAATATTCACCAAAGTTCTAGAGAGAGGATTCCCGGTTATCTTTTGCCCTTTTCAATAAATTCCTGTCTACATTATGCAGTAAATTGAAAAATATATAAATAAGATAGAAAAACAATGATATTAATGAAAATAAATAAATAAAAAAAAAAACAACAACAATCCCAAAACATGAAAATACAGTTAACAAAACTTCACAGGGTAGTTTATATGATGTTCTATTTGTTAGTCTTGCAAGTAAAAACGACTATGGAAGCTGGACCCCTTTCGTTATTCTGGCCGAGGTACATTTCCGAAAAATCGTTATTAAAACACATCGCAGATTTTTCTGGACATTTGCTAGAGTCTGCAATTATTTGGTCCTTCACCAGCACCCCGTCCGGCGACAACTGCTGTACTGCTGCAGTCTCATCTTTGTTTCCGCCGATGTAAATGTAGCCATTGTTATCGATCTGACACCCAAAAACTTTATCAAATAAATCTTCACCATATGTAAACAAATCGTCTCCTTGTAAACTCATTTTATACATGTTTTTACGACCGTTAAAGTATATATAATCATCTGTATCTTTAAGAGGCTTTCTGTATTCATTTCCAGAAAGGATCTTGACTGTTTCCAGACACCGACCGTCTGTTGTCATTACTCGCATACTAGTCTCGCCTATTAGATATATTTTATCTTGAATAATATTGATAAAGTTCTAGCCATTATTATCAGAATCGTTATCAATTCTGATCAGTTTTCCGAGTCGACAAGATGCAGTATGAATGAACTGAGTCGCCGAGTAATCATTGCGAGTGGATTTAAGCATGACCTGTATGTCGGTACCATGTATTTTCGCCACATCCTTAAAGAAATTGTAAAATTCACACTTTTTAATTGTTTCGCCTTTAAGATTAAAAAACACTAAAGAACATTCCAAGTCTTCCCAGTAACCCGTTCTGATGAAGACTAACAAATTCCCATTTTAGCGAATGCAATTTTGAGTATTCTACTTTCTGGATATTCCGTAAGTTCTATTTCACGTAGTTTTTCTAATGATTTAATGACTTGTGTTGGTTTTTCTGCCATAAGATGGTGAGAAAACGTGACCTTGTTTAAGAGATGGGCAGTTCCACATGCTTCACAAAGTGTTTCTTCACAGTGATAACACCAACTTTTCCCCGGCGATTCTCTATTTGCTCTGGTACAAGGGAAACAATATTCGTCTAATCCCAACATCCTATCACAGCTTAAAGAGAGAAAAAAAAAATGACCAATGATTTGACGTTTTATAAAAAAAAATATTAGTAGAGTCTAGAGATGTTTAAACTTTGATTTGCACAACAACTTAATACGAACTGTTAATTGATCAGTTGGTTAGTAAACGTCAATAAATCAATTAACTCATAAAAAATACTTTTTTTACTTATAATTCCAGTTTAAATCCAAAAACTAGTAATGTAACTATGTGTTACGCAAGAACTTGATGCACATTTGTTATCTCGGACAGGAAAAATTGTCTAGAAGCTTTTATGTTATCCAATAAAACTAAACAATGGAATTACAATAACAATTGGATTATACAAATGCTTTGTTTTATATTATATAATCTGTTATCCCGGAAAACCTTTCGAAATTAAAAAAAAAATATCTTCTGTGAGAAAATATGGCTTACACCAAAGTTGAGTTTGCTACTGTACTTTTGAGATCAATGTGTTATCCGGTTCCGGAAATCAATGTGTTATCCGGTTCCGAACATCGATGTGTTATCCGGTTCCAAACATTTATGTGTTATCCAGTTCCGAACATCAATGTGTTATCCGGTTCCGAACATCAATGTGTTATCCGGTTCCAAACATTAATGTGTAATCCGGTTCCGAACATCAATGTGTAATTTTGGATAGCAAAGAGTAATTCTGTTTCGGACAACAATGGGAAGTTGAAAAATATTCTACTTTAAAAGTATTAAGAAATTTAGTTGAAATAAACACAGCTTTGGATTAAACTTTCTTGGAAATTTGATGATCATGATAATATACTAGGCAGTGGTAGTGATAGGAAATCATTTTGGGGACAGACACCACGAAACACTCATTTTTTTATTTTACTTTTTTCAAATACTTGAAACCCATTCGGGTTGTAGAACATTACAATTTTAGAATCAACATACAAAACAATGACATAATATTCATAAGAGTAGCAAATTATATCAGTAATTTATTTAAATTATTACAGACCAGTTAGTTTAACATCGGTAGTATGTAAAACTATGGAGAAATTGATTAGGGAAAGTATAATTACCCATATGAAACAGCAAAAGTTTTTCAAAAAGCAATTTGGATTTATAACTGGCCACTCTCCTACACTGCAACTATTAGAGGTATTAGACACATGGACTGAATCACTTGATAAGGGATTGTATATAGACTGTATATATATGGATTTTGACAAAGTTCCACACCAACGACTCTTGGCAAAAATGGAAAGCTATGTCATGAAAGGTCCTATATTAAATTGGGTAAAGGATTTCTTAAACAACAGACTACAGAAAGTGGTAGTAAATGGGGCAGGATGAAAATGGGAGGAAGTTACATCTGGTATACTACAGGTTTCAGTTCTTGATCCAATTCTCTTCGTGATATATATCAACGATCTTCCAGAAACAGTTAAATCAGACACCTATCTCTTTGCAGATGACACTAAGATTTTTGGAATAATTATGGATGAAAGAAATGAAATGATACTGCAAGATGATCTGGGGAAGTTAGAGCAATGGAGCGATAAGTGGTTATTAAAATTCCATCATGAGAAATGCAAACCTATGAAAATAAGTAATAAAAATAACAGAGAAAATAACACATATTAACTCATTGGCCAAGATATTGAAAGAGTAAACCATGAAAAGGATTTTGGTGTTATTATTGACATAGAATTATCCTTTGAAAATCACTTAGTGAGAAAGTTAATAAAACCACTGCAATATATAGCAATGAGAAGGACATTTGAACAATAAATCCTTAATAGCAATTTACAAAACTCTAGTCAATCTCTAATTGAGAAAATTAGATTTACCAACACTGGCATTTAGAAGAATAAGAGGGGATAGGATCGAGATTTACGTGCTATGAGATGCATGCACATTTGAAAGGCAAATGAATGAAGCTGGATTAAGAGTTAGCACTAGATTAAATTCAAAGAAAATTGTCCACCAAAGTGCAAACTTAAACATAGTAAAGTTTTCATTCTCAGTGAGGGTAGCATGAGCATGGAATTAACGCTTCTACACTAAATACGTTTAAAAACATGCTTGACAAATACTGGAAGAACCAAGAACTATACCACGACAATTACAGAACTTTTATTCAGAGTGACTGTCACGTGACAAATGAAAACGAAGACGTACAAATGGAAGAGTCAGGTGAAGAGGACCTATGAGGTCCAGTGCTGGAAAACTGCCATAAGTAACCATAAGTCAGTATTTGTCTGCTCTTCGTCAGTTTTAATGAATGTTGTAAAGATGAAACGACTGTTTTAATTTGTTCAGAATATGACGGATTAAGTATAATTGTCAACTTTCTTAAGGTGTCTCAGTGGTATTATTCCGCCATTTTTGTCTTATACTTGTTCATTTAGGTTTCATTCATTAAAAAATTTAACAAAATAGTTATTTAAAATGAAAAGAAAGTTCAAATGTATTAAAAATTTATATTTCTTATCATTTTTATAACATTTCGTTACAAAAACGTGAGCAAAAACACGTGAGCTTTAAATTTGTTGCTGGATTTACAGAAATTATTCAAGGGAGATAATTTGATAAAATAATTTAACATGAATATCACTAGAGAAATTAACATTTTGCAATTTTTCTCTTTTATTTCAACGGTGACCCCTAATTTTTATTTCTTATATGTAAACTACATAATGATAATTAAACACATGCAAAGTATGAAAAAATTCTATAATAGAGTTTTCAAACCATCCTCTCATATTATCATTTTCCCTATCATTTCTATGTGAAATCCTGAAATGTTCAAGTTCAGATTTTGCGCTAAAATGCACGGTGACCCCAAAATTTTATTTCAACAGTAATACAATTATGTTTTCACAAAATTCTATAATGGGAAATTAATACCCTGCAGACACCTTAAATGAGAAACTGAATTGCAATTTAAATAAGCTTTCATATAATATTTTAAAACAACGGCAGTAGAATACCGAAGGAACAAAGCACAAGATTACACAAATCAAAGTCCAGAGACAAGGCAAAAGCAAGAACACCAAAAGACGGAAGACCAAAGACACATTACTTTCTAAAGGATTCTTTCATTGTGCAATCAAAGAAGAAATGTTCCTCATTGTCCAAGACTGTACATGTCCTCTCTTGGTATTTTAATCTATTTGTAAGACTCAAATCTGTGTCCTGTTGCAAATCTGTGTCCTTTCGCTAATCTGTGTCCAATACTCACGTCACAATACACAAGTTTTAAAAGAATATCCTATGACGTCACCATCCGCAAATCTGTGTCCATTTGGAAAACCTCAAATCTGTGTCCTTTTTAAAATGTCTTTGGGATAGTATTTTTTACATATCAAATTTAAAGAAAATTTTAAAGCATTTTGTCACTTATCTATTCTACGGTACCACATTTTCGTTTAATAGCAATAGTTCAAAGGGAACAAAGATTTTTGTTTTCGTTTTTTTATTAATTATACGTAAACAATAATCTATAATCTTTTAAAAGTTATCACCATTGGAATACAAGTCCATGAAAACTATATGAAATTTCACAGCTCAATGAAAATACCGTGATTTTTTTTCAATTTGGGAAATCCATTTCCCGTGAATCTTCTGGAACCTATACAAATGCAATGAAAAAAAAATACATCACATTCATCCCGCGAATTGGTTTCTGAAAACTCGAATTACATTGTACCTTTTTTCATGTTATTTATACAAAAATTCAAACTATCAATGATCAAAGGATATGAGTAACATATGAAATTTTCAAATAAATTTATGCGAGTTACCTCTAACTAAATAAACTGTGTACTATTAAACCATAGGAAACATAAAAACTTCATGAAAAATAAATGTTATTTAAATATCAAAATCTAACATATTCTACTGGTTAGCGCATGGTTTTTCGAATCTAGAGGTTGCCAGCCCGAATCTAGTTACTACTTGCTTTTGGACTATTTTGTGCTTTCGGTACTGTTGCCAGCTCGAATCTAGTCTTTGGACTATTTGGCTATTTAGTGTTTCCCGAGCCCCCCCCCCCTTCCCTGTGTTCTCGTGAAAGTGCCACGCCTTTGTTTTATAATGGTAAAAAAAATCTAGATAATTTCATGGGAAATGGGATGACAATTTCATGGCATTTTACATTCCATTGAAATTACTTTGGAAATTGAAGAAAATCTATTGAAAATAGTCCATACATCGCAATATTTTTACGAGGTTTTCATTGGCTAATCTTACAGAGTGCATTGCTGTAATATTTCTTTATCCTAAGTGAGATCACGTGATAAATGAACACGTGGCGCCTCATTCTCAAAGTTGATCTCGAGAGTGCTGGACGTATCTTGGATTTAGCTCTAATTAAAGGTGTCATTTTATTTATTTCTGAACCGTGGTGGTTCTTCAGCCGTGGTGGCTTTTTAATTTTTCAACCGTGGTGGTTCTTAAGCCGTGGTGGCTTTTTAATTTTTAATTTTTGAACCGTGGTGGTTCTTAAGCCGTGGTGGTTCTTAAGCCGTGGTGGCTTTTTTTATTCTTAGGTTTTTTTAACCTTGGTGGTTCTTAGCAGTGGATGGCTTTTTAATTTTATTGAACCAAGGTGGTTCTTAGCCGTGGTGGCTTTTTAAATTTTATTGGACCAAGGTGGTTTTTAGCCATGGTGGCTTTTGTGAATTTTATTGAATAAATGTGTTTCTTATAGCCGTGGTGGTTTTTGAAACTGAATTATGGTGGTTCGGCTTAGTCGATTAAAATAAAAATGATAAATAAAACTATGGAGGTTCGGTATAAAAAATCAAGGACAGTGTTGGTTTTTGTATGCCGGGCTTTAATTTCTGTATTGTTTAGCATATCCTTTTTAGCTCACCTGGCCAAAGGCCATGTGAGCTTTTGCCATCACTCGGCGTCCGTCGTCCGTCCGTTAACTTTTATTCAAAGATATCCTCTACAACTACTGGGCCAATACTAACCAAACTTGGCCTGAATCATTACCAGGGTATGCTCTTTCAAGTTTGTGATTTTTATGACCGTAGACCAAACAACATGGCTGCTGTTACGTAAAATAGAACATAGGGGGTAAATTGCCGTTGTTTGCAAATTACTCGAAAACCATTACAGATATAAAAATTCTAACGGGATGAAAATGATCAGCATGATGAGATCTACCTGCCCTGCAATTTTGAAGAATATCCGTTTACCCATCTTGGAGTTATTGCCCCTTTTTTGTAAAAATTTCATTTTTTCGTTACTTTTAGTCTTATATATTGAAAATGGTAGAAATAGAAGTGAACTTTATTTAAAAAAATGGTCAGCATAGTAAGATCTACATGTCCTGCAATTTTGAAGAAAATCTGACAACCCACATAGGAGTTATTGCCGCTTTTTCTTTGAATTTTCACACTTTTTTAACTTTTTTACTTTCATTTCAAAAACTGTTTGAGATAAAGGTTAAATGTGAATTGCAGAAGTGTTGAGGTTTTCCAGAACTACAATTTCTACATATGTCCAGCAGGTTCGCATCTCATCCAAGATGGCCGCCAGCGGGGATGATAGTTTAACATAGGACCTATGAGAAATGCATTCAAAGATCTTCTCCTCTGAAACCACTGAGCCAATGGGGACCAAATTTTGTCACAGTAGTCTTTGGATTGTCCCTTTTAAAGTTTGTGATTTTTATGTTCGTACTTCATCCAAGATGGTCGCCAGCATGGGACATAGTTTAACATAGGACCCTATGGGAAATGTATTCAAAAATCTTCTTCTCTGAAGCTACCGAGTCAAACTGAACCAAACTTGGTCACAATAGGCCTTGATGGTCCCCTTTAAAGTTTGTGATTTTTACGTTTGTACCTCATCCAAGATGGCTGCCAGCGTGGAGCATAGTTTAACATAGGGACCCTATGGGAAATGCATTCAAATGTCTTCTCCTCTGAACCCACTGAGCCAATTGAAAAAAACTTGGTTAGAGTAGTCTTTAGATGTTTCCCTTCAAAGTTGGTGATTTTTATGTTCATACCTCATTCAAGATGGCCGCCAGCAGGGAACATAGTTTAACATAGGGACTCTATGGGAAATGCATTCAAATGTCTTCTCCTCTGAACCTACTGAGCCAATTGGAACCAAACTTGGTTACAATTGTCTTTGGGTGATCCCTTCCAAAGTTTGTGATTTTTAGTTTGTACCTCATCCAAGAATGAAAATGTAACATCTGGTAAACTGATTTATAGTATGAATGGGTGGTCTATTGGTGACAATGAATAAAACCAGTCGCCAGGTGAGCGATACAGGCTAATGTGAGCCTCTAGTTTTTCGCGTTACCTTATTTCATTTTGGAGGGAGGTTTCGGGAAAAGATTTTTTTGTTTCTCTTTATTACTGGAGGTATTAGTTCTTATGGGGAAAAAATAGCATTTTGGACAATAAGGAACACAGTGAAGGAACATGATTTCTGTTTTCGTTGACTTGTATTGAACAATATAGAGAACGGCTTTTAAATTATTTTGTTTTTTAAATATGTAGATAAAAGTTCCATTTCCTGCGCTCTTTCTAAGGGATATTTATGGTGAAAACATACAGAAGTTTGGGATTATAAACGTTTCTTGTCGTTTTACGATGATCAAAATAAATTCATATGTTAGACTACGGTTTGTTTACAAGTGTTGGGTTGAAAACAGTTTCATCATCTATATCGTGACTTCCTTACACATATAGTAATTTGATATCCAGGAGAAAGTTATGCTTGACGCTTACTGGTTACAGATGTGTTGGGTACTGGCAATAAAGTTATAATCATTTAACGGCTTGATAAATATGCCAATCGAAGAGGTTATTATGCAGAAGTGTGTCTATAGGTCATACTGACTTTGTTGTTTACGTTGCGCAGCACGTGTAAGATTCATGATGCTTTCATTTGATTTTGCTGAATGTTAATGTAAATAGTTTTAATGGTATAAAGTCGCACTGACTGATAGCGTAAGCTCGCATTGTGATAAAGATAATAGTCAAAATTAATTAAGTTATGGACAGATTCTGCAAACCTGACATTCACCATTGGTACTATAGGTCTTTTACTGTTCAGTTTTTATTCTACTTCTTTGTACGGTACCAGTGCAGATTCTTGGCCCAGAGATACTAATTCTCCAGTGGATACTATGCACGCGGGCTGTGAGAATAGGGGGTTTCCTTTTTCCATGGTCAGCTCATGTAGGTGATCAGGTTTATTTTGTTAAGATATAAAAAAAGAAAAAAAATGTTTGCAGGTGGACAGGTATGACACAAATTTACAGGTACCAAGTTGGCAGAATTGTGAATTTTGACCTATCCTAAGTGAGATCACGTGATAAATGAACGCATGACCCCTCATTCTCAAAGTTGATCTCGAGAAAATACTGGCCAGTCGAGGAATGCTCTATTATAATATTATGGAACATGTGTCTAAATATATCCTGTTTGTTCCCTTCCTCCCTCCCTGTATTTTCCGGCCACCTGTGTCTGAAGTAATTTTTGAAATGGTGACTTACATAATTTGTAACTGAAGTGTGTGTCGCTTATCTGTGTGCCTTATAATTTATAGGATATATATTTTGGTGGTTTTAATTCAATTCCCTTTAGGGACCGACCATTTAACCTGAAGAGGGGGGGGTTATGGTTTTTTTTTCTGGACAGAAACACATTATTTATTTTTTTCAAGCGTATCAACAAAATATTTTTTTTCCAAAATTAACATTATTTTTTTGGGCAGAATGCCTCCTTCAGAATTTTTTTTTTCATCATTTTGGCAGCCAAAATATTTTTTTCACATAAAATCAGATCCAAAATATTTTTTTTGAAAAAAACCATAGCCCCCCCTTTCAAGTTAAATGGTCGGTCCCTTATGATTTGCATTTTTGAATACTGGCGGCCATGATTGTTATTTTTTGGTCGATTCACCTGCTTTGGGGCGTCGCATTGCTTACGTGATAGTTTATTATTTCGATTTTCATTTTGTGTCTGACTGTCTTGGGTTGTGCAATGATTCTTAAAGCTACGATATAATGATAGTGAAGATCACTCAACATGCAGTTCACCAGCTTTGGGGCGTCGCATTGCTTACGTGATAGTGTATTATTTCGATTTTCATTTTGTGTCTGACTGTCTTGGGTTGTGCAATGATTCTTAAAGCTACGATATAATGATAGTGAAGATCACTCAACATGCAGTTTAATGTGTTTTCTTCATTGTAAGTTTTAATGATTTCGGTGAACTTTGTGTGGAGGTCCCGATTGATATACATGATAAAAATTTTCCGTCAAAAGGAAACGCGAAATAAATAAAATGAATGCATGTTATTTCGGGGTCTGATCTTTGGTCATTTGCAACTTGGCGTCATTCAATACCCAATACTAAATAGAACCAAGTTGTGAATGTTTCAAAGTGATGTCACTTATGGTACGTTATTATACTTATATAATTCTTCGATTTCCAAATTAGCTTTATCTTACATTGAAAAAACAGTTTTGCTTCAATACAGAAAATTACATATAATTCTGCAAAAGGAAATGCTTAAATCTGTGCCCTTTGTTAATTCTGGATATATTTTACGCCAATGTGCTTCAAAGGCTGTCGAAAGATGACGTGCATATGTTTTTTGTAGAGGACACATATTTGCGGAGTGAAAGGACACAGATTAGCTGGTAAAAAGGACATTCGTCGATTTCTTATACTGTGACGTCAAATTTGGACACAGATTAGCGGATGGACACAGATTAGTGACAGGTCACAGATTTGAGTCTTACATATTTACTAGTTTCTATTAACAACTCATGGTCACTTATCCTAAATTTTGTTATAAATTTTCTTTTTTTCATATTGGGATGAGATAAGTATTCTGATTTACCTCATTTAATTTTAGGGTTTTATATAGGTTTTATATAAAATTTTTTATTTTGTCCGAGCTTTTCAATAGGTGACTTCTAAAGAAATGACAAGGAATCAACATCTCTATTGTTTTAAGGGCACGAGATCTAGCTCTAAAAAGTTGTATATAGTTATCCATAAAACAAATTTCAGAATTGTATTTTAAAATGGGTTGAATTAAACTTTGGAACAAAACAACGGCAGTAGAATACCGATGGAACAAGGGAAGCGATGACTACAAAAATCGAAGTCCAAAGACATGGCAAAAACGGAAACAGAGGAAAACAAAGACAAAACAAGGACGTGAGACAGCTACAATGCACGGAAATAAACAGATGACATTAAGAACTAAGGCACTCATAGTGTGACATCAGGTGCCCCGGAAGGGTAAGCATGTCCTGCCCCGCTAGCGATACCCGTCACACTTTCAGTGAGGCATATAGTGTTTTGAGAGGTCTTTTTGGTAGCGGATTGGTTAATGTCATTTTCAAATTCCCTTAGACAAAAACAGATCACAAACAGGAATATATTCCAAAAACTCTGATGTGCATACTTTCATGGAAAATAAAGCTTTTCTAGCTTTATTTGTAAGATCCACGACACAATTTATAAGACTACCACTATAATTTATGACACATCCTAGATATTTTTGTTCTTGATCATGTTCAGAACTCTGTTCTTTATATTTTATGAAGGGTTTATATTTTAAATTCAAATTTTGGGACTGGTTTTGAATTATCATTGTTTTTGTTTTCTTTACATTTGCTGTTAGCTACCATTTATTGCAATATTCAGAAAGGTTATTCATTCATTTTTGAAGACCATATTCACTCTCAGAGAGAAGAATCAAATCATCTGCAAATAATCAACTTCCAAGTTAATGACTAAAGAACACTTCTAATCTGTAAAATTTCAGATATATCATTTATGAAAATGTTAAACAATGCAGGTCTCTTACAATCTCCTTATCTTTATATAATGTTAGACACATATTTCCCAATGATACAATTAACAAGCTTGTATAAGAATCTATTTCTCCAGAGTGAGTCAAAAGCCCTTTGAAAGTCTTTTAAGCATACTTATAGATTAAAATCTTGAAAAAATTCTTTGTATTAGTATGTTTTAGTACTAAAAATGTATTTCAGCATTAGAAAATTGGCGGTATTTTAAATTAAGGAACGATTTAAAATGTGAATGTTTTCATATTAACTGATGTTCCTTTCATATTAAAAAGCACACACTTTTTCTGATATCATCTTTTTATACCAAAAAAAGAATTTCAGATATCAAAACATGTCTATTAATTTATTTTTATTCATACTCCTTTGATATTCAAAATACATTGGATCAACTGTTTTCTGATCTTTCTCATGATATTGTAGTGCTGGTTCTTTATATGTGTATATTCACCAGTCCACTGTTTACAGTATGCCCTACAGATATGTACCCACACTGTGATGACGTCACACAAGATCTACACAATTTCCATTCGACTCCATGTGATTGATTGTCATGCTTGCTGCTTGTGATTAATTTGTGTGTATTATTCCTTGTACTTCGCTGCCAACTACACCTTAGACGTATAAAAGGTCCTTCGGTGAGTTGCTTATTATATATATATATTGCCTTATTGAACCTACCGGTCACTACAGTGGCGTCGTCGACAGTTTCAACTTGTGACTTCAAATTTACCGCTTCGAGCAATGCCAGAGGTCAGATACGCTTCAATTATCGGCGTTTCTGAAAGAACCAGCTTGAGCAACAATATAAAAATATTCCTAGGTCTACCCAGAGACAATTATAGCAATTTTTATGGTCATTTATCCCGTCAGAGGACGGTACATAATTTTTGTTTGTACGTTTTCTGTTGTCAGAAGTCCGGCATTTTGTCATCGCCATAAATTCATTTTTGAGCAAGACGGAAGTTCATCCATTGCGCATGTCCAAGCGGAAAACGGCAGAACAACAACACAACGTAAACAAACTTGGCCTAGGGACCCCGTCTTTGGCTAAGTTTGACTAAATTTGAAGATTTAAACTAATAATGACCAAACCAATGAATTGAAAATGATTAAACAAATGAATTAAAGACATTATTTATAGTAAATTAAATTTAATTGATGCAAGTTTTACATACTTTTTGTGATATTTATTTTTGAAATTTTTGAGATACAAAATGACATTGGTACAGCTTATGGAAGCTTCCAAGGAAGATTTGGAACAGATTGAAGGTATCAGTGCTGAGATGGCTCGACAGATAAAAGGGGTCAGAGACACTGCCGGATTTGTAGATTTAAATACAGTTTTTGCCATCACAGGCATAGCAAAATCTAAACTGAAGTCTACACTTGTAGAACCCGGCATGCTATTCTTTTATGAAAAGATGGAAACCGAGCTTAATGGAATTAAAGCGGAATTCCGACAAGAAATGACAGGTTTCAAGGAAAAACAGACTGATGTCCAGTCTAAATTTCTGAAATTGACAGTTTAAGAGAAAATCTCGAATCTCTTAATTTGAGAGTAAATAAAGTGGAACAGACACAGTTAACTGGTTCCACAATTCAGTTTAAACACCCAAGTCTGCTACTATCTGATACAGGCAAAGATGATGATACACTCGGTGCAGTAGACCCATTCAAGAAGGATATCGATCAACTGATTGAAAGTAAAAACAAAGGGCTGAACAAAGATTTGGTACAAAATATAAGTACTCAAGCACTCCATCGGGAGCCACTGCATCACTTGATTTTAAGTATTCGCCTATAGCCAGAAGCTAAAAGAATACCAACTTGGACGAGTCGTACACTACAACAGGGCAAGAAGATATGCATGCATCAGCCCATTCTGATTTGTATGCAAATGAATCAGCTGATCATAACCCTATGGAAAAGTCAGATGTCAAAGAAACTGTGTGTCTGGGCCCACGGCTCCATCCAACTCGCCCACAAAGATGCTAGATGGTTCTATGCTTAAAAAGGGAGCACTTTCAAGTACCTGGTAATCATCACGATCAGCCCATTAAAAATAAGGCAAAACAAGATAATACTAATCCATCAACTGGGTCCAACCAGCCAAGTGCAGAAAATGCGGGCACAGGCACAATGCAACCGTTTTGGCAATACAATGTTCCACCACCAATGCCAATAAATAGCATTCCAGGAAAGATGGGGCCACAAACATTTCAACCTGTAAACGGTACTGGTTTTCAAGTTATGCCAGGAATGACACAACAATGGGCGCCACAAAAAGCTAATCACCCAATTACGAGTAATACAAGCAGTGCAACCTTAGTTCAACAAAGTACATACGTCTCCCCTACCAAACATAAAAGTAGGAGTAGAAAAAGATGCCGCCGTGAGTCTTCATCTTCAGAAGATGATTCATTAGACAGACAATCGTCACGTTGGGGGGATAGCACGTCCATGGCTAGAGACAGGAGCCGTAGTCCACAACCCCCGGAAATGCCCATTTTTACAGGTAGTGGAAATCTTTCTTGGGAAGCATTTATCTATCAATTTGAACGTACAGCTAGCCGTCGTAACCGGGATGATTCAAAGAAAATGTGTAGATTTTTAGACTGTTTGTCTGAAGTTGCACTAGAATATGCCCGTCGCTCACATATAGACAGATATGAAGACCTACGAAAGCACATGAAACGTCGCTTCAGTAAGAAAGAGGAAGCTTCGGCAACTAGACGTCAGTTGCAGTTTATAAGACAACAAGAGGGTGAGACCATCGAAGTGTTTGCTGAAAGAGTACACTTTCTCACAATGGATGGGTATTACAGAAACACTGATGATATCATAGATCAAATAGGAACAGAAGCATTTCTACGGGATGTCAAACGAAAGATGCAGCCCGAATTGTTATTGAGAAAAATCCAAGAACTATAAATGAGGCTTTGAAATGGATAAAATCCTCACTCGCCAATCAAAAAGCTATTTATGGTACAAGGTGGTATACCAGCAAGCCTCAACTCTACTCACAGCGAAAAGTCACCTTCTCAGATGGTGGATCCGTGGATGCTTCTCCTGAGAAGCCCCCAGGCTTCCACAGAGAGCAATAATTCCAGTCTACAGTCAGATATACGCAGTTTAGTGCCTGTGATGAGCCAGATGCTGAAGGAAGGCAAGAGTTCTGGACAATCTGGGTTTACACGCAATCCGTACTGGAAATCTGATAGTAGGAATGTTAGTAGATCGCCGACACCGCCAAGACAGTCAAGATTTCAGAGTACACAATCGTCAAGATCACCCTCTCCTCACAGAAATTATAGGTCAACCAAAGAACAAGATAAACTGCCTTTCCGTAGAAATGTCTCGCCATCAACTCTGAGAACCCCGTCCTCGAGTATGTCATCACAAGATTTAAACGGGAAGGGGCCAGGCAATTAGGTCCTAGCCTGACCCAAGAAGATAAGGACCTCCCTGAAATAATAGTTAGAAGAGCTGCAGGGAGTAGTTTGGTTGTGTCTGCTCTTGTTGAATCGGTCCAGGTAGATGCTATTATAGATACGGCTGCTATGATAACTTTGGTTAGTAGCACATTGTCTCCCACTGTGCCAGTGAATTGCGTGTCGGTACTGTTAAGAGGTACTAGTATTGTCTCTCAACCAATAGTTGGTAAACTAGTCAGAGATGCTGAAATCACAATAGACAAGACAACAATGAAATGGGACTTAAGCGTCGTTGAAATGTCGGACAAAGTCATCTTAGGAATTGATTTTTTAAATGCATGTAGAGCTATAGTGGACCTTGCCAATCTAGTTGTTGTCAGATATCTGCCAAACTGCTGCGAGGGGAAGAACCTGTAGCACATGTACGTTTGATAAAGACTGTAAGAGTTCCCCCAAATACTAGTATGCTGCTGACTGTGAGTGTCGATAAGCCACCAATAGATGATTATGTAGTTGTTCCGGCGCGGTTTCTAATGTCATTGGTAGTGTGAAACGCTGTGTATTTAACATCGTCAATGATTCCAGTCGCTTTGTGAAATTAAAGAAAGGGTCTTGTATTGTATTGGTTTAGCTGAAACTGTAGAGGGAATAATTGAGGAAGAAACAAGTCCAGATTATAAAGTTAGAACAGTACATGAAACCCAGAATTTGGCAACTATACCACAACACCTGATCGACCTGTACAATCGTTCCATTACCAACCTATCTTTAGAACAACAGTCAGTTTTGCGAGCCGTGCTTTGTGAATTTGAAGATGTCTTCTCCAAACATGATTAAGATCTTTGGTGTCTGACTGAAGTAAGGCATAAAATTGATACAAAAGATGCCCCACCCTTCAAACAGAGAATGCGAAGAACGCCGCTCGGATTCCAGGAGGTAGAACTCGAGTACCTTAACAAACTTTTAACTTCAGGGGTAATCCAGTCGTCAACATCAGATTGGGCTGGTAAGAAAACGGGATGGCTCGGTGAGGTGGTGTATCGATTATAGGGCACTGTATGATCGTACGGTCAAAGATTGCTTTCCTCTGCCGCTAATAGAAGACTGCTTAGATTCCCTACAAGGTACTAACACGTTCTGCACTTTAGATCTTGCTAGCGGGTACTACCAAAAAAAAGCTCGAGGATGCTGACAAGAAAAAGACTGCTTTCATTACCCGGTATGGATTATTCGAACATAAAAGAATGGGTATGGGCCTCTGTAACGCCCCAGCAACTTTTCAGAGAGCGATGCAGTTAGTGCTTCGAGGACTCACATGGACCCAAGTACTCGTATTTTTGGATGATGTTGTCGCTTTGGGCAGGAATTTTGAAGACTGTATTCAAAATCTTAGAAATGCTCTAGTACGATTCAGAAAATACTCGCTTAAGCTAAAACCAAAGAAGTGCGAGTTATTTCGCAACGAGGTTGAATTTCTAGGCAAGCTTGTAAGTGCCGATGGTATTAAAGTAGCTCCTGCAAAAGTGAAAGCAGTCCATGATTGGCCGGTTCCATCCAACAAGAAAGAGCTGATGGCTTTCTTTGGTTTTGTTAATTATCATAGGACCACATCCCTGAGTTCGCAGCCGTAACAGCATGCCTGTACAAACTTGCCCATGAAAGGGGATAGCCTTACTGGGATTTGAACCATGAGAAAGCATTCTTTAAAATAAAGCAGCTTTTAACATCACCTCCTTGCTTGTCATATCCAAATACTACAGACACGTTTATATTGGACACCGATGCATCGGACATTGAAATATTCTCAGTCCTTTCTCAGCTACAAGGAGGCCAAGAGCGAGTCATCTGTTATGCCAGTCATGTCCTTTTAAGAACACAGAGAACATATTATACCACCCGTAAAGAGCTTCTTGCTGTAGTCAAGTTCTGCCGGCATTTTAGACATTATCTACTCGTCTTAAGAACTGACCATAACAGCTTGGTTTGGTTGATGCGATTTAAGCACATAGAAGGGCAGCTTGCGAGATGGCTGGAGGAGCTGTCCCAGTTTGACACGACCATTGTACATCGACCCGGTAAGAAACATCTGAATGCAGATGGGCTCAGTAGAATGCCTGATGAGCTAGAGGAATGTGACTGTTACAGTGCAGGTGTCAATGTGGTTAGCCTGCCCTGTGGAGGCTGTCCTTATTGCAAAAGAGCTCATGAGCAGTGGAGTAGGTTCGAGTCAGATGTGGATGATGTTATACCCCTATCCACCAATTCTCCTACAATGGTTCGAACTGTCCAGCCTGACGATATTGAGTTCCAGAGATTGTTGAGGCCCCAGGCTTCATATTAGGATGAGGGTTTTGACTCGAGTAGCGATGAAGAGATTGGTGACCTGGATGCAACAGTACCTTACATGGAAGATGAAACATTTAGCCAAAACTGGATGAGCCAGTATTCACACCTAGAGCTGCGAGATTTTCAATTCCAGGATGGAGATACAATGGATTGAGAAAAAGTATGATCCAACAGATGCCGAATTAAGGCTTCCCAGCCCTGCGACACGCTCCTTCTGGTTATGTAGGAAATGTCTTGATGTTCACGACGGAGTGTTGTATTACCGTTGGCTCGAGAAGGCTAAGAGAGGGCTTTCCCTCATTGTACCAGAAAAATTGAGGGATACAGTTCTACAAGGTTGCCGTGATAGCAAAGTTTCGGAACACCTAGGGCAACGAAAAACATTGGATAGAGTGAAAACTTCCTTTATGTGGTATCATATGGCCAGTGACTGCAACCGGTATGTGAGATCTTGTTCAACCTGCAACCAGAACAAGAGAGCCAATGTTAAGCCAAAGGCAGCTCTCAAATCCTTTCATGCAAGATACCCGATGGAGAGGATCCACTTAGACATCCTTGGCCCCTTCAATACTAGTGAAAGTGGCAATCGTTTTATTTTAATGATGGTTGACCAATTTTCTAAATGGATCGAAATGGCTGCCATTCCAGATCAATCAGCTCTGCTCATAGCCAAGAAATTTGTGGTCCATTTTATTTCGACTTTCGGGTGTCCCTTAGAAGTGCACAAGGATCAGGGGCGTAACTTCGATGGAACACTGTTTAATGCACTTTATGAGACCCTTGAGATAGCCAAAACCAGGACCACACCGTATCACCCATCTTCAAACGGACAAGTTGAACGATTTAACAGGACTGTGTTGCAGATGATAAGATGTTATATAGAAAAGAAAAATAGACAATGGGATCGTGATCTTCCTCTTCTTTCCATGGCCCTGCATTCTATGGTTAATCGTCAAACCGGCTTCACACCTAATCGACTCATGTTAGGCCGTGAAACAATACAGCCGATTCAGTTACTACCAAGGACTTTACAACAATGTTTGCAAAATTTTGATCCAGAGTCCTGGGTTCGCCAGAGACAATTCATGAGGTTCATGAAATGGCCAGAAGTAACTTGAGAACGTCACAACAAAGACAAAAATGTGATTACGATTCGCGCCTGGTTAAGCACCAGTAACACAAGGGAGACCTGGTCTACAAAGTTGATTCATCCACCAAAATTGGTCAAAGCAAAAAACTCCGGTCCCCATGGATTGGTCTTTATGTTGTCATCGAAGCATTTTATCCCTTCTATCGAATTTAGGGATAGGAAGCGTGATCATGTTATTCATCATGATCGCTTGAAGCTATGCAATGACAGCGCCATCCCTATCTGGCTTCGAAGACTTCGACATCAGTTGTTTGGCACTGAAACGGACGAAATGGACTCAAGTCAGCCTGTTAACTACGACCCAGATGAGACTATGCCGTACACAGATGGTTCTGATGATTATTGCAATTTGTCGTCCCTTTTTCACGGAGAATCTACAAAACCTGTGGAGGCTGAGGAAGACACAACTGTACAAATATTTCCAACTGCATTAACAGTTCAATTTTTTCAGATTCTTTACCAGAACTCCTTGTGCCCGGGCTCTGGAGAAGGAGGCTCCCAGAAAGACTCAGAGCGGGCGTACGGTCAAGTTACCAGCGCGCCAAAACGAATAGTCTTAGAGATAACTTTGTACATAGTGTATATGTATATATATATTGTGCTTTTATTATTACAGATATTGTATGTGTAAATGGAGTCTGATGATGATGTTTCATCTATAAGTGACCATGAATCCTGGCCATCAGAGGCGAGCTCAGAACCTGAGGTCGACTTGGAAAATATGGATTTCATAGTCCTGGATGAGCTACAGGAGGAGGAAAACACTGGTGATGTCCGTTTAGTGGAGGATCATGGTATTGCTGAGAACCTGTTGGTTGCCTTTTCTATGGCCCCGGCCATGAAGAGAAGTCGTCAATGGATACAGACTTTCCACTACCAGAGGCAAAGGGTAAGTTAAGTACCTGTTATGTATGTGGGCTTAAGACAAGGGGAAGGTTACGCCGTCATGTAATTAAAACACAGTTGACATGGTTTTGGGCAGCTACGACTGCATGCTGGTGTCTACTAATGAATGGTTCATTACATCTATTGGCAACATTTTTTGACTGCAAGGGTCTTGATGATTTATTGGCCTATGTAAATAGTAGAAACCTCCACCAGTCGATAACTAGCTGGTTTTCTCCACAGGAGATGGAATATGTTCTATTTTATGCTCAAACATACAGTCCGCATAACATCTGGAGACTACAGTTTCAGCCACCAAACCATGTGGCATGTATCATCAATTGGCAGTTTGTGAGTGCTTTGCAACGCCGGGTCAGCACGAACAAACAACAGAAGTTTGCTAAATATCAGAAGGGGATGAATTATGAGGGGCAGGGCATCTAATACCCTATTATCTATTATCCAGAGCCTTTTATCTTCGTAGATTCCCATTTTCACCTAGAGCTGACCGTGAGACGTTTGGAACTCAAGAACTTTATACATATGAGGGATGTCATTGCCCTCCGGGACACCGAGGGGTTTTACTTTGGTGTGGCAAATTTTGTCTTCCCACAGCACTGGAGTAGGCGGAGAGAATATGTAGGATAGACACGTACAGTGTATGTTACCTTTGGCATACGCCCACATGTTGCAGTAGGTGGACTATCAGAGCCTAGGAAGAGAGAACTGGAAAGACTTTTGGAAGAAGACCTTTGTGTTGCTGTGGGAGAGATAGGTTTGGACTATACTACCAACTGTCGATGTCAACAGCCATGTAAGACCCCAGTTGAATGCGGTAACAAAACACGCCGGGAACAAGAGGAGGTGTTGAAAACTCAGCTTAGTATGGCTAAAGACAAAAGGTTGCCTGTAGTACTGCATTGCAGAGATGGCGGGGATGGATCTGCAGCTGGTAGGCTTTTGGAGATAATTCATCAAACTAGATGTGTCGGACTAAAAATACACCGGCACTGTTTTGTTGGCACTATTGAGGAGCTGAGGGAGTGGCAGGATTTGCCAAACATAGTTTTTGGACTGTTACTGATAGCCCATCAGTGATTCCCAGGATGGCACCACACCAAATAGTTTTAGAGTCTGATGCACCCTATCTCTCGCCATTTTCCCGTGGGCCTACCAACCACCCCTGGAATCTACGTAGAGTAGCCGAAGAAGCTGCAAAACTTAGAAATATTCCACTAAGCCTATTCGGTGAACAGGTGAACCAAAATGCGCTGAAATTTTATGGGATTCCGCGTTGCCTACCGGAACCTGAGCTAAGGCCCTCGGCTTGGTCAGTTCCCAGAAGATTTGAAAGACCAGTTATCGTGAATGTATACAGATGTATATAGATATTATATATTTGACTTGTCCAGAGAGGAACAAGTAACCGATGTTAAGTTTTGGATGTGTGTACATTTTATTAATTCTATCAACTTTACTGGATACTGACAACCCCATGAATATTTTAGACAGCCATGCAGATTATTTCATTCAAAGACCGTTTTCAGTTCTTATTTTACGTATAAAATTTTTATATTTTGCATTTAGTTTATTTTCTTAGGTCTGGATGTTGTATTTCAACCCTGGACTGGTTCTACGAGGAAGGGGCGCGGATGTAGTGCTGATTCTTTATATGTGAATATTCACCAGTCCACTGTTTACAGTTTGCCCTACAGATATGTACCCACACTGTGATGACGTCACACAAGATCTACACAATTTCCATTCGACTCCATGTGATTGATTGCCATGCTTGCTGCTTGTGATTAATTTGTGTGTATTATTCCTTGTACTTCTCTGCCAACTGCACCTTAGACGTATTAAAGGTCCTTCTGTGAGTTGCTTATTATATATATATTGCCTTATTGACCCTACCGGTCACAACAATATATTAATATATTTGTACTATATGAAAGTTTATTGATGGCAATAAAACTGCTGATTCGTAAGGTCATTTCCTGTTAACAAATGGAAATCTTATCAACCAATGTTTTAAGGCTCAGTAGTACCAAAACATATAGAAAATATGAATAAAGAAAAATTTACACAATCAACAAAAATATCACTTCGGATTAAATGAAAAGAATTTAATATAAGTATTTCCCCCGCTTCATCTTTTTGATCTAGACACAACTAAATACAAAGTTACCCAACCATTGAAGTGAAAATTTAACATAGCTTAAGAAATAAATATCTTAATGAATATATCAATATTTAGTATATACTAATAATGCCATTTTTATTACAAAAAAAAAAAGAAAAACTCTGATAATTTGATATTACAAATGATTTTTTAATATTAGAAATCAGTTTAATTATTTATATAATAAACAATGAATTGACACGGAGTAAATGCATAAAAGTGCGTTTATTATTGATAAAGGCTTTCCCAAAAATGAAAAAAATATTACTTATTTTTTGTACTTAAATTGCGCTTTCGATATTAAAAATGTATTTCGTAATTTTAAATATATTTTCTTAATATGCATTTTTTTCAATAATAGTTTTTAATCTATTTTCTAGTTTTGATAAATAACAACATACCGAAGTTACTGTGAATTTATTTTCTGCATATGCGCATTTCGATAAAAAGACGAAAAGGCACCATGATAATCTAGAATAACAAAATAAAAATGTCCATACTGTATTTATCTTTTGACTGGTTGCATCTTAAATTCTTTAGCCAATCATATTAGCTATCCGGTAATTTAGGTTTTGGTCGGTAAACCAGGATTACCGATCGATAAACCTGGATTTCCTACTTTTGGTTATTACCACGCTGCAAACCTACTTCAGCGACCGGTAAAGTAGGTTTAGTCATAAAAACTCATAGGAAGCGGAGGTTATCATGTATTTGATTTTAAAAACACCCATTACGGTTTTCTGTCGGTAAACCAGGATAACCGGTCGATAACCTGGTTTATCAAGGTTTTGGTTAATTCCGAGCTATCAAACCTACGTTACTCGGTAATGTAGGTTTAATAATAAAAAGTCATAGGAAGCAGAGTTTGGCATGTATTTAATTTCGGAAGTCTCGATTACCTCGATTACCGAGCGGTTATTGAAGTTTTCTTTGCTAAACCAAGATTACCGACCCGACAAACCTGGTTTTCTGGCGATAAGCCTGGTTTACCTAAGTTTTTGGTTAATTTCGCGTGCCATACATATAGTTTTCTTTTATTTTTATCTTGATATTTATTAATGAGAGCTTTTGAAATAAACAAACTGTCAGCAGTTCTGTGATTTTACACGAAAAGTTCTTTCAAAAGTTTTACAGACTTTCATGAAAATTGAAAATTCAAATATTCGTAATCGACTATGTAACTTGTGAATCATCAATTTTCAGTCAACCACCTTAAAATTTGGAACAAAAATGTTCTTAAAATCAATGAGTGACACAAATTTAATGAAATGAGATTACGCCATTTTTATGTCGAAAAAACTGTGACAACATCAAAACTGTTTAAAAAACAAGAGGCTCTCAAGAGCCTGTATCGCTCACCTTGGCCACGGCTGACATATGCAGTTAAAATAGTCCCAATGTTTGAAGGACATTATTTTCACATTTGTTAATAGACATTGATGTTATATTATCATAAGTTAAACTATGTTCCAGACTAGCAGCTATATGGATGGGGTGCAGTTCTTTTGGCCAAGTTTGGATCCAATTGGTCCAGTAGTTTCAGAGGAGAAGATCTTTGAATGTCTTTTTCCATAGGGTCCAATGTTAAAACTATGATCCCTGCTGGCGGCCATCTTGGATATAGCGCGGATCTGAAAAACAACTTTTTTGCAGCAACCATCTAAGGACTATGGTGGCCAAGTTTGGTTTCAATTTGCCCTGCAGTTTCAGAGGAGATCTTTGAATGTCTTTTCCCATAGGGTCCAATGTTAAAACTATGATCCCCGCTGGCGGCCATCTTGGATATAGCGCAGATCTGAAAAACAACTTTTTTGCAGGGGAACATCTAAGGACAACTGTGGCCAAGTTTGGTTTCAATTGGCAGAGTAGTTTTAGAGGAGAAGATCTTTGAATGTCTTTTCCCATAAGGTCCAATGTTAAAAATATGATCCCCGCTGGCGGCCATCTTGGATATAGCGTGGATCTGAAAAACAAATTTTTTGCAAGGAACCATCTAAGGACAATTGTGGCCAAGTACGGTTTCAATTGGCTGAGTAGTTTCAGAGGAGAAGATCTTTGAATGTCTTTTCCCATAGGGTCCAATGTTAAAACTATGATCCCCGCTGGCGGCCATCTGAGATATAGCGCGGATCTGAAAAACATCTTTTTTGTAGGGGACCATCTAAGGACTATTGTGGCCAAGTTTGGTTTCAATTGACCAAGTAGTTTCAGAGGAGAAGATCTCTGAATGTGTTTCCCATAGAGTCCAATGTTAAAAACTATGATCCCCGCTGGCGGCCATCTTCGGATCTGAAAAACAAGTTTTTTGCAGGGGACCATGTAAGGACTATTGTGGCCAAGTTTGGTTTCATTTGCTGAGTATTTTCAGAGGAGAAGATCTTTGAATGTCTTTTCCCATAAGGTCCAATGTTAAAACTATGATCCCCGCTGGCGGCCATCTTGGATACAGCGCGGATCTGAAAAACAACTTTTTTGCAGGGGACCATCTAAGGACTATTGTGGCCAAGTTTGGTTTCAATTGGCTGAGTAGTTTCAGAGGAGAAGATCTTTGAAAGTGTTTTTCCATAGGGTCCAATGTTAAAACTATGATCCCCGCTGGCGGCCATCTTGGATATAGCGCGGATCTGAAAAACAACTTTTTTGCAGGAACCATCTAAGGACTATTGTAGCCAAGTTTGGTGTCAATTGGCTGAGTAGTTACAGTGGAGAAGATCTTTGAATGTCTTTTCCCATAGGGTTCAATGTTAAAACTATGATCCCCGCTGGCGACCATCTTGGATATAGCGCGGATCTGAAAAACATGTTTTTTGCAGGGAACCATCTTAGGACTATTGTAGCCAAGTTTGGTGTCAATTGGCCCAGTAGTTTCAGAGGAGAAGATCTTTGAATGTCTTTTCCCATAGGGTCCAATGTTAAAACTATGATCCCCGCTGGCGGCCATCTTGGATACAGCGCGGATCCGAAAAACAACTTTTTTGCAGGGGACCATCTAAGGACTATTGTGGCCAAGTTTGGTTTCAATTGGCCCAGTAGTTTCAGAGAAGAAGATCTTTGAATGAAAAGTTTACCCCGGACGGACGACGGACGGACGGACGGACGGACGACGGACGGACGGACGACGGACGAAAAGTGATGGCAAAAGCTCACCCTGGCTATAGCCAGATGAGCTAAAAATGACATGTTTTAGCAAATGTTAGGACAATTACCAACACAAAAACAGTGGTCGCAACTTTGATCCATGTTTCTCGATGTATGTGTAAATAATGAACGGATATGGAGTAAATGCACATAATCTCCATCAATGTCTGGTAAAACCAAGGTAAAGGATAACGTTTTCATTGTTGTTCTTCATCACGGGGGTACCGTGATCTAACAAGCTTATCTACCATTTGTTTGAGTATAATTTATTGTTATATGTCGAACAACGCTACATGTTTTTCCTTATGTTAATGCGCACCAATAACTTTTATTCTTTTCAGAATTGTTTTGATCGAGGGGAAGGTGGGATCCAAGTGAGTCCATAATTATCTAGAAAGAGTTTTATATGAAAATGAAGCCAAATTACCAATATTCTGATAGAAAACATTAAAATGAAAATTTTACCGATCATTCAGATACGTTTACATTAAATGATTTTGATCTACATCTACTGGCTTTAGTTTAATTTGTCCTTCAATCTCCACTAATTCATTAATTCTAGTTGTTTGAAAAAATCCTAGCTGACTAGCTTATCGGTTTCGGTTTTCTAGAAACAAAAAGAAATGTTTTTTTTTTAACATGAGTTTTCAGGTTTTTGTACCTTCAACCAGTGTATTCCAGCTGACATGGAACCATGGTTTCAACAGACAGTTGATTGTTCATCTATAATGTGATTTACGGAAGAAAATGATCATGAAAATAGCTTCTACAGTATGACAGAGATAATTAAAAAATAAATTAATTGTAAAAATGTAAAAAAAAATGTGTTTTACAAAATGTTCTACAAATTTGGATGGATTCAACACAGTAACTACATGATAGCTATAACAGAAAACCTATCCGGTAAGCATATTTTAAACACACACACACTTAAACCACCGCAGCATGTCGACCATTGAAATCTAAACCAGTGTAACTTAGAAATAATGTGGACACAGTTAAGAGCTTGACATAGTAACTAGTTGGACACAAAATAGGGAACATAGAAATTAGCCCCTTTGATCCCTAAAGCTTGGAAACAGTAAGTGTACGCTAAATCTGTAGACATACTACTGACATTTTATATGAAGATGAATCCAAAGAAAAAAATCAAATCGAAATCTGATTATTAAAGATAATGATTTTGCGTATTTTCAAATATTGCCATTTCAGCCCCTTTGACCCCTATAGTTCAGAGACACTAAGATATACTCCAAATCTGTTGACAAACTGCCAAAACCTTGCACGTAGAGTACTATAAAGAAAAAAATCCAATCGAAATCCAATCAAAAATAAAGATTTTACATATTTTGAAAAAATGCAATTTCGATTCCTTTAACCCCTAATAGCTCGGAAACCATAAGAGCTTCGAAAAATCCGTTGGTATACTTCTGTAATCTTACAAGAGGAATCTAAAGAAAAACAAGTGTGGACACCAAAAGATGTTTCGCCAGTCCCTGCTTGGTCACTAAAACTAATGAGAAAATTCAAACTGGCCTAATCAGAAAACCAAAAACATGCTAACTTGAGGTCACAGACATAAGTTATATGGTAAACTGTCATTTACTACTAAAGACCAACCCACATACCAAATATCATCAACCTACAAATACTGGGAATCTTAACTAATTAATTAGACCAAGAAATTTACCTTACAGGAAAAAAACATATGGTACTACTTAAGAGCAACCTACATAACACATATTATTGCCCTGCGACCTATACTTATTCAGAATCAGAACTAATATGGCAAACTTCACCATGTTTATATAATTACTAGACCATGAAATAGAGGACCAAGATTAAAATCTAAGGAGCAGTTACTACATGCCAAATATCATTGCCCTATAACTTACAGTTATTGAGACACTGATGTACTCAGTTCACTAGACCATGAAATCAAGGTCAAGGTCAAAAGCGTTAAGGCAGACTGACTAATCAAGAACAAGCTATTTACTAAATATCATTGACTTATCGCATGTAGCTATTGAGAAACAGACCTAAGCAAAATAACCGAATCCAGGCACTGGACCGTGAAATTGGGGTCTAGGTCAAAAGCAATACGGCAAACTGACTTGTACTAACCAAGACCAAGCTGTGAACCAAATATCCTTAACCTTGGCACTGGACCGTGAAATTGAGGTCAAGAACAAAAGCCATATAACAGACTGACATACTAACTCAAACCGTGCTATATACCAAATATCATTGACTTATCACTTGCAGTTATTGAGAAACAAACTTCACTTAACCTGGACACTGAACCATGAAATTGAGCTCAAGGTCAATAGCTATATGGCAGACTGACATGTACTAACCAAGACCAATATATTTATATATATATATATATATATATATGTTATACAATTATGGTCTTTTGTAGAGGTCGATATGAGTTTTAATAGACCTAAAAATTAATATTGACCGACGCCGGAGGCGGAGGTTAATATTAGGATTTTTAGGTCTATTAAAACTCATATCGACCGATACAAAAGACTATAATTGTTTTATTACATAATAATAACATGCTTCATCTTACTTGGTAATTGTAAGGGTATCCAACGATTTTTTTCAGGATAACATATCTTGTAAAATTGTATTGGGTAGTTGTACATTTGTACTTACTTTTCAGTGTGCTTTCCGATCTCTTCATACAAAGATTCATGCATCAAGAAGCTATCAGTACATTATTTTAGGTTTATGACATTTTTATTTGATTGACATATATATATATATATATATATATATATAATATGTACTGTACATGTAACGATTCTGCAACATGACGTACAAGTCTCCCCCCTCAAAGTTTAGATTTTTTTCATGTAATAAATAAATCATGAGAATTAGAAATTCCATCCTTTTAGTAAAACCAACCTTGTCGTTACTCAGTCTGAAATTCCTGTGATAAGACAAGAGGAAATTTGCAGAACTACTAAAACGCATACCCCGACTGTGTATCGCATGTTCTTAGTTTCGATCACCTTCCGGGTATTTGTAAATAGCAGTCTACTTGTTGCAAAATGCTTCTAATGTGAATAGAGAACAACAAACGTCTCCTCTCGCCATATTTGGTTTCCCGAACATACTTATAATACGGCAATTCTGATTGGCCGAAAGTCGCGTGACCACATGTAATTCTGTTTTTCATTGGCTATTTAAAACGGCGAGTCAATATCGTTTTTAAGCAGACCTGAAAAATGAAAGTGAAAGTAAAATCGAGTCAATTCGATTTTTAATTGAATATCATGTGACAGGTCTTCATCCAATAAAATAAAACTATTATAATTATTATGTAATAAATATATATATATCATGGACCTATAGCCTGTAGTTACTGAGAAACAGACTGAAACAAAAAAAAAAAACTTAACCTGGGCACAGGACCGCGAAATATAGGTAAAGGTCACATGATTTTGTGTCCGCTAGATATGGATCGCTATAAGCTATTTATGGACCAAATATAAAGATCCTACATCAAAGCGTTTTATAAAATATGAATGATAATGTGTTGGTAGGGTGAGCTGCAAAGGAAGAATATATGATTCCAAATGCCAACAGTGATGAAATTCATCTTTGTAAACCTGTTAACATCGGGAAATCAAGCAAGGTCTTCGGCTAGATTTGAACCCCTGCTTTGTTGTCATCTATGGCAACACCGCCTGCACTATGTCCAGCGCCCTTGACCACTCGACCACCTAGGCTATATAAAATATAGCTTTCGGTAACCGGGTCATTCCTCCTCGTAGGAAATCTAGGGTTGTTACATAGTACACGATGAACATTAGATGGGTAGGTAAAGATAGAAGAAGGATAAGGTTGCAACAGGTAAGATACATAAGGTATACAGAATAAAATAAAATAACTTGCGTTTACGCCGTCGCCGTCATATTTTGCACACCTATGTCTCGCTTTTCGTCGGCGAAACAAAAATGCCATCAAAATACGATGAAAAATAAAAATTAGGTAATCTGCACAATTGCAATTTTGGTCCATTTTGGTCCCTTATAGCTCAAAAAGAAACAATTTATCATAAAAAATTAATATTAAAGCGTTAAATTTATTTTTCATACGAAATCCATTGAAAGAAAAAAACTGCATCAAAATAAAACTAAAAAAAAATTAAAAAAAAACAAAACAAAAAGAAATTCGCCCCTTTTGGCCGAATTTATATCATAAATCGTACATGCATTATGAAATCCGTCGACATATCATTGATTTGAAATTCCCTCAGTAGCACGCTGAAGGAAACCCCATCAAAATCCGATAACTAATTAATTATGTGAAATCGCCCGATTTTGCCCTTTTTGAAAACAGTGAGGGGTGAGATGAGAGGCAGACACCGACGACGACGTCGACAGCGCCATACTATTATAAGACCTGAAATATTTTTCGGTCGTATAAAAGTAATGAAAAGGCATTATTGTCCTGAAAGAATACCATTTAATTGCAATAATGAGTTACATAAACACTAACCTGAAGTAGCGAATGTTTTGATGCACCCCCAGTAAAGCTAAATGACGAAAAATATTATTTTTCCAAACTGTGGGTTTATTTGTGAGTGGTTGATGTTGATTACGTAAATGCTGTACTGATTGACTGTAAAGATCTATATAAAAGCATATAACTACATTCTGAATAGAATCTCAATGTAATTAACATAACTATTTTTCTGATCTGAAAAAATATACCTGTAATGATTATAACTGCTTCATACTTGAATGACCATAAAAATTTTGTATTAATTATCATCTGGGACAATCAACACGAAAAAGAACGGTGTGTTCCCATTTCGCCTTAGCTGTGAATTTCAGGTAAAAAAGGTAAAAAAGTACTAAGGTGAAATGGGAATTTACAATTTGTGAATTGTAAAAACATAATTATTAATTATGGCATGTTTTGATAACTGCATAAACATAATTAAGAATACATGTATTTTTCCTTTAACTTTTTGTATATTTTCAAAGATTTTGTTACATTTATTTGCATATTTCGTGCATCAAATCTAAAATATTTTTATTTTGAAAGTATATTTATTCCCCAAATATGATTTAAATTAAAATTATAACAAAATTATAGTCAGTTTTAAAAAAAAGTGTAGTTTTTTAAATGATTTTTGTTTTTAAACAAGAAAATTTACTAAAATTTAAAATCAATTGTAAATATTCTAAAAATTGATAATAAGGCATTTCATATTATTCCATTTCAAAAATTTAAAATATCATTAGAATAATGAAGAGTGTGGAATACAGATTTAGAGACTACAAAGACATACTCGATGTTAACCTACTAGTTCGTCGTGCAGCAGCTCTACCTCTATTACCACTCGACAAGGTTAAAGACTACTGGCTACACACACTCGAGAAATCATCCAAACGAGATGACTGTACCAAATTCATTCACCGACTACGTTACAGAGACATGGATAGAAGGACGATTCCCACTACCAACTTGGAACCACCACCAGACTGATGGACCCAGAACCAACAACAACCTAGAAGGCTGGCACAACAAACCGAAGAAGAGAGTAAAGAGACCACACCCTAATATCTACAAGATCATCGAGATATTCCAGAAGGAGCAGGCAGCAAACGAGGTCAAGATGGTACAGTATGCAGCAGGTGGGAAAAGAAGATTACCAGAGAAGAAGTACCGTGACATAGAAGAACCACAGGAGAGAAGAACTTTGTACAGTATGGTGACGGCAGCATCATATATCCTGAAGCAAATATAGTGACAAATAGAAGAAATAGTGAAATGAACTTTGTGCTTATCCTCGTATTGTGGTATTGTTTTATTTTAATTATTCATTATTTACTACTATTGTCCTGATTAAAGAACTATTATTGTGCTAATAAATAAGCTTATTAAAGAACTTTTATTATTCTTCATAAAGAACTATTATTGTGCTAATAAATGTGCTTGTAAAAGAAATACATGTGCTCATTTTAAAGAACTATTGTGCTTGCATATTTCATTGTTTTGTTTATAAAATATTTTGTATGCCTCTTTATATGTATAAAATTATGATTATGAATNATGTTCAGCCTTTGTTACTTTCGTCCCTTCAGAAATTCTATGGCCGTCACCACGACATCATAGATAGATATGAAATGTCAGTGTCACAAATAAAAACTGACATTTTCAGCTAGATTTGCGTCTTCCCTGATTTGACATTACCGGTTTCGACTTTACTCTGCATTGACCCACTGGCAGTGTGACGGGTGCTGTGCACAGAGCAGGACATGCTTACCCTTCCGGGGCACCTGATGTCACTCTTGTTTATTGAGAGTTCACACTGT
>MJUU01017428.1:53972-70263 GCA_002080025.1 Modiolus philippinarum | reverse complement strand
TGGACCGTGCAATAGAGGTCAAGGTCACATGATTTTATGTCCGTCAGGTAGCACTTGATTAGTACTACCACTGGACCAAATATGATGTTCCTACATCAAAAGGTTTTCAAAATATCCCGTATATAGTAAAAGTTAACACTGTCGCCGTCGCCGCCGCCGTCGCCGTCGCCGTGATACTTTGCACGCCTATGTCTCGCTTTCCGCGACTTTCGTCGCGGGTGAGACAAAAATACCATCCAATGTTTCTCGATGTTTGTGTAAACAATGAAAGGATCAAGAGTAAATACACATGAAACAATGAATTATCAAGACATGGTAAAGCAAATTAATGGGACAACGCTTACATATTGAAGTTATTGTGAGGCTTTCAATAATGATCTTTGCTTAATCCCAAAGTAAATTCAAGACACCTTCACAATAGACGAATTTCCAATTTCATTTTATGAATGAATTGCCCCGATTGACTTGAGGTCAATCGGAGTAAATTGCGTCACGTCGTAACATTGTGACGTCCGAAAATCTATATTGTGACGTCAAAATTTTCCGGGACAATTCACCAATTGGAAACTCGTCTATAGGTTATAGGCTTTCTCATTGCTCTAGATGTCACGCAACGCTATACAGTATCCATAATTTATTTATTCCTTAAGTTAATGTACACCCATAACAATTTTTCTTTACGGAATTGTTTGGATCAGAGGGTGATGTTCCAGAGAATCCATAATTATCTAGAATGAGTTTTATGTAAAAATTGGATAATGATATAGTAGAAAACAATTCAGTCACAGTAAAAATTTTGGTCTTGGAGTTTCTAGTCCACCTGTATTGGGTTTTATTCGAGGGACACTGCACAGATAGAGGGGAGGTTTGGGTACCCATAAACCTGTGTAACCCTACCCTCGGCTTTTGCTAGTGCCGGTACAGGCTCGTTTATTTTATTTTGCAATAACATAACTCTAGTTGATATCCATCGATATACCATTCTTTCTCGTTATAAAAACTATAAATTTCGGATCAATTGAAAATAGATATTGTAATCCTTTTCATCATGGAAATAAATCAGTTGCTTTGGTTTTGCTTTGCAGAAATATTTGTTGCAAATACAAATAAGTATTTTTTTCGAGACGGACATGAAGTTGAATTTATTTTTCCAGGCAAAATCACCCAAGCCCCCACCCCTGAAAATCAAATGGTCGTTCCCTTATGAATTAAGAGCAATTCTATTTTATAATGAAGATTGATCCATGGTTTCCCGAGGTTTGTGCAAACAATGAAAGTCTCATGAAACATAGTCAATATCAATTTATGGTAAAGGCAAAAAATTGGGAAAACGCTTTCATCATTATTTTTTATCTTGAAGTCAGCGTGAGGCCTGCACCAGCGAACTTTTCTTACACTTCATAGTTAGTTCAAGATGCTTCATATTTTATTTATCCATTATGTCAATATACACCCATAACAATTGCTCTTTTTAGAAGTGTTTGGAACGAAGAATGAGGCTGTAGTGACCAGCCTCAATGACCAGCGTTGTTCCTCTGTTTGGGTCTACCATGTATTTGTAGAGACTTTGTCTCAAGTGCATTTACTCCTTGTCCTGTTATTGTTTATTTAGTGAGTCTTGATAATTATATAGAATGAGTAGGCCACAGTAATTCCATAAATATCAAGAACGAGGACCCAGTGAGTCCATATATACCTAGAATGAGTAGGCTTTGTGAGTCCATAATTATCTAGAATGAGTTTTATATGAAAATGAAGCTAAAATACAAATACTTTTATTACAACAATAAAATTACCATTTTACCAAGCATACAGATACGTATAAATAAATGCTTTTGATCAAATGTCTTTGGTTTATTCAAGAGTATTTACACGGTAGTAAATTTAAATCTAACAGCGACAAAATTAGAAATCTTATATTTTCCTCAGGATAAGCATTAAAATCTGCTTATACAGGTCTTTAAAAATACATTATATGCCTCTAAAGTCAATAACCAACTGAGTTAGAGTTTTAGAATGTGATGTAATCGAGATCATATTTCCACTGAGGAAATTGACCATTACAATTTGAGTGACAAGAAAAACTGCATTTCAATTTTAATGTTGCAGATAGGGCCCCATTTCATGATTTACATCTCGTCAGTGCAACTTGACTCTAATTCAAATACATATGAAAAAGTAATGGAAAAGTATTTCAATCTTTAACGAATACCACTTCATTGCAATAATGAGTTATATATAGTTACTAACCTGAAGCAGGGGTGTTTTGATGCCCCCGCAGTAAAACTATGATTTTTCCATACTGTAGATGAATATGTAAGTGGTTGATGTTGATTACGTTATTGCTGTACTGATCGACTTTAAAGATCGATAAAAAGCATACTTAAAATATCGTAGATACTACACTTTGAAAGGGATATCACTGTAATTAACATTTCCGTTTTCCTAAAATGAACAGAAAATTACGTGTAATGATTATAACTGCCTCAAACCTGAATGAACTTGAAAATAATTGTTCATCAGCAAAGTTTTATGATTTATCAATTTTGGTTGCACAAATACATAATGATGACATGGTGCACGAAGACGCACGTTAATTGTATTTAAATTACAAAGTAAGGGAACGACCATTTGATATTTATGTGGGTCTATGGTCAAATTTAAAATAAAAAGGCAGGACGCCAAAAATCTAGAAAAACATACCCAGGACAGTACTTGTCCTGAAAAAAAAATGCAGGATGGTAGATTTGGCTGTATAATTTTAAGGATATTGAAAAGAAAAAGTCAGGCGCACGTAAGCGCGCAAAAAAAAATGCAGGCTTTCAATTTTCCAAAAATAAAAAGGCAGGATGGAAAATTTGACCATAGCCCCCCATAAAAATCAAATGGTTGCTCCCTAAGTGAGAACCGAACCGTCAATCAAAAGGATGGACAATGGCAAAATCAGACACACTAAGAAACAAGAACGCCACTTGAGTACTGGACAAAAAAAATGAAGACACACATACAGATGAACAACAGGGACCCAATAAAAAACCATGGGTGAGATCAGGTGTACCGGTAGAGTAAGCATCTCCTGCTTCTTATAAGACACTCGCCGTGCTGAACATGTCCGGTAGTAAAGTCGAATTCGATAGAGGAAAAACAAATTTAAGTTGTAGAGGGAAAGATCTGTTGTCATCTTGGAAACCGATATCCCATAGCGATCCACAAGATCGTGATGTCGACCGTAAAACTTCTGTAGTGATGACTTTAAGTTTTTTGTTACATACCCTTGCTTAAGTATTCTATTTGTAAGCAACTGATCTCTATCAAGGAAGCCACTGTAACGACCACAAGCCCTTGAGTAGCGAATGAGTTGTGAGATGTAAACTCCATATACAAGTCATACTTTTCAACTGCAAAGTTTCAAACAGATTCATTCATATGAACGTAGGTGCAAGGCAATTTTAACTTTTACTTGTTTTTGCTGTTTTCTTGAATTTTCTTCGTAGTTAAATAAATAATAAGTGACCAAAGCGCCGCAACTCCAAATAATTTTGAACCAGTTTTGCCTTAGCTCTCATAAGAACTGGTAATGTGAAGAACAAAAAATACCGGAAGTGGAAAAATTGGAATTTTTCAATGATGCTTATTTATCCTTAAACTAATTTTTGTGGGATTAAAAGTTCAATTTTATATTATTAAAGCAGATAACTATCTTTTCGCACCGATATATTCATTGAATGTGAACATTCAATTTTTTTTCGTTGGAGTATCTATATCAATTATTATTTAAAATCGGCCCTGTAAATTGTGAATGTTCAAATTTCTATGAACCCCTTTCAATTCAGATTCCTTTTGAAATATTACAAACAAAAGGATGGGTTGCGATAAGATGCTAAATCGGCCCAAAGGGATCTCAAAATTATTTTCTTCAAGGAAACTCATCGTTTCTCATGTATTTATAAAGCATAATATTCCTATTTTTTTAGAATATACACTAATAATTTGATCTATTGACAAATATTCGATAAAATCTATGTTCTTTTACACCCGTATCAAGGGTAATTAACATTGGGCCTATGGGAAAAGGCTTCCAATGGATCACGTTTCAAATCAAATTTAACTATGACCTGCACTTGGACCCAGCTTCATATTTACACATTAATGCATTATACATAGGGTATTATTCATGCAAAGAATAAACCTGGGTCCACGTGCAGGTCATGTTGAAAAACATGAAAAATGCAAAGATTTTTCAACTTCAAATGACTTAACGTTTAAGTCAAAATTAACCAATATTACTCGTTTATGTATTTCCCGTATAAATAAAAATGTATCAACGCAACCAAGTCATTTTAAAAATGCTAAATGCGGTAATTTCTCAAGTTATAATCAATTTTATATAAATGGGTTATCTTTCTTTGTCCTGAGGTTGGAAAGAAAACATATTTTTTCATTTAAAATGAATAATTATAGTATTAAGTAGGTTGTTTTTTGATATTTTTATACGACCGCAAAATTCTTTAGGTCGTATAATGGTATGGCGCTGACGTCGTCGTCGGCGGCGGCGTCGGAGTAGTTGTCGTCTGTAGACACTTTTGTAGTTGATCATTAACTTAAGTTCGAGTTGTCCAATCCTTATGAAATTTTAAGACTATGTTCCTTGGCACAAAAGGCAGGCTGTAACAGGGCTTGGGTTTTGTGACACCTCCCGTTTTTGAAAAAGGGGCCAAAAACGGCAACTTTGGTGTTTTCACATATTTTGCTGTAGAATTTTTATCATTCATCGGATTTTGATGGGTTAATATTCAGTGTGCTCTTGAGAAAAAATCCAACCAGTACAATGCCAACGGATTTCACGCCCTATGTACCTTTCATGAGATGAATAGGGCCCAAAAGGGGTGAATCTCAAAAAAAATATTTTATTAATTTCTAGTCCGATTTTGATGCAGTTTTTCCAATGGATCCTTATGAAAAAAATAACATACTTCTTGAATATTAGATGTTTGATAACTTGTTTTCTTTTGGAGCTATAAGGGCCGATTTGGGCTAAAATTACAAATGTTCAGATTACCAAAATTTCTGTTTTTCAACGGATTTCATTGAGATTTTTTTTCTATACATTCCTAATTTTTGGCATCTCTTAGGCTTCTGGGCTATAAGGAGTCAAAGGGGCGAAAATTGCAATTTTTCAAAATATAGATAACCTGATTTTTAGTTGGATTTTGATGGGATTTTTTTTTGTAGATTCCTTTTGTTTATAGCTATTGGTAGTATGTCAACAGATTTTGCGTATCTCTTGCCGTTTCCTAACTATAAGTGGTCAATGGGACCGAAATTGGAATTTTTGAAAATACGTTAGATCATTAATTTTAATCGGATTTCTATGGGATTGTTTCTTTGGATTCATCTTGATGTAAGCTGTAAGTAGTATGTCAGAACTGTTACATTTTCGGAGCTTTCAGGAACCAAAAGAGCTATTTTTATGCTCCCTAGTTTGTGTCCAGCTAATTACTGTGTCAAGCTACTTATTGTGTCACCAAATTACTGTGACAAGCGTTCAAATTTCAGCAGTCGACATGCTGCGGTCGTATCATGCTGTGCTCGGCGTAGCCCTTTATTAATATCGAAAACCATGTTTAATATCTTTAGCATTATAGGTACCAGCGTACAGTTGTGATACTGATGGTATGAAATAGTTACCGTTTTGTACATGATGAAATGTATACAGTTGAACCTGTCTAATCCGACACACTGTGGGACCATAAGAATGTGTCGGATTATACAGGATGTCGGAATAATCAGGTTTAAACAGTATTTAAAAACTACCATTTGGACCAAAATTACGTGCTGATACTGTTGATCTTTTTATAGTTTTATGCTATAAGCTATGAATCTTCATTTCTTGTTTTATTCCCAAATCGTGTAACTACCATGTAACTTTATGTCAATGTCTAAGTTACTTTCTACGACTTTCCATGTGAAAATTATTTTATCTACATGTATATCTAAATGTCAACCTTTCAAGGCGTTTACCATTTGTTTTTACCTTTTATGCCTATATTTTTAAATCTAAATACCACTAAAAGCAAACACAATCAATTTTGAATTCATAGGGTCCCCTTGTGGCAGTCCTCGATTTGGGCCACTTCCGGTTTCAAGTAAGTGAGAACCGAACTAAACTAATATTTTTATCACCTAATAATGTATTATAATGAGTCGTGCGTTGTTTATTGCAATCTAAAGGGGTCTCACATCGTTGTATCCGCGTTTCTTTAATTTTTATTATTATGCTTGCCATAATATTTTAAAACTTTTCCAAAAGTCAGCTTCAATGATCTACTTTCGCATTTTATAAGCTGATACAATAGTGTTCAGCACTAAATTAGATGCTATGTAAATTTTCTGATAAGTTTTTATCAAAAGTAATACAACTTTGCCATATTGGCTAATTGCCAGAAGTTTTTCCGACGTAGACCATAGAAAATTTGGGTTTTCACACTTCTGCGAAAAATTGTTGTAAGATGACCTGCGCATGCGCAGTTTGAATATTTTATCATTTGACTAGTTAGTACAAATACATGTCTTAACTTTTGACCGTATATTATTCATATTCACGTTGGGCCGGAAAACGGCCTTATCGCAACCCATCCTTTCACGAAAAAGGACAAATTTCAGTACTTTATAATTTCGGCCATATAACATTAACCCTTTTCAATTAAGATTCCTTTAGAAATATTATAACTAAAATTTTTGAAAATGGACAAGGTTCACTACTGTTTGAACCCGGCCCTGTAAAATGTGAATTGTCAAATTTCTGTAAACCCTTTTCAATTTAGATTCGTGTAAGAATATTTCAACAAAAATTGCATGAAAATTGACAAGATGCGTTCTGATTAAAATTTGCTTGGTAAGTCAAATTTCTAGAAATCTTTTTCAATTGATATACATATTTATTTGGAAACTACCTCTTTACATCGGGGGCTGAGTCCTAAAACTAATATTTACAATAAAATGATAATTTTACACAGTAAAATATTACATAACAGTTCATATATAAAACAATGAAAGTTCTCGGGACGAATATTAAAACATTAAAAACTGACTGTCCTTGTAGGGTATACCTCAGAATTAAATTAGAAAAAACAGTACAATAAAAGTAAAATTATGACATAAAAATATGTTGAATCAAACATTAAAAATTACTGTAGTAAGAGTTGTTATAAAGTACGAAGATTTACATCTGTAAAAAAGTTGATTTCTCAATAAAACATTCTTTTTAACATATTTTTTTCCTTTAACATAAAAAAAATTGACAGTCTACTAGAAAATGAGTGACGTCTTCAACGTTGGAAGAACAAAGATCACAAAAGTCCTTGTCTTTCATATTCATTTTTTTAGGACAGAATTCAGCGGTAAACATTCAGTTCTAGCAAGGAGTTTAAGTCTTGACGATTCGAAATCATCAATATTATTTAAATAGTTTTGGAGTCCACAAACTTTATTGAAAAACAAATACGAATTGAGATTTCTTTAGAAAAATTATAACCAAAATTTCGTGAAAATGGACAAGGGTCTCTACAGTTAAAATCGGCCCTGTAAATTGTTAATTGTCCGTAATAAAAATATTTCAACCAAAATTAACTAAAATTTCATGCAATTGAACAAAGTTCACTACTGATTAAAATCGGCCCTGTAAATTGTGTATTGCCATTTCTATAGATCATTTTCAATTCAGATTCCATTAGAAATATCATAACCAAAATTTCATGAAATTGGACAATCGTAAATTGCGAATTGTAAAATTTCTATAAACCCTATAAAATTTCAAATAAAAATGTTCTCAAAACCAATGGCATGAAATCTGATAATTTTTTTAGTATAAAAAAATTGGAAAACTCAAAATACAGCACATTTAGCAATTTTCACTATGTGTATGTAGGACGGTTAAAATTGTTAAATTTGCAGTATTTTTAGTTTTCCATGTTTTTGATACTCAAAAAATTATCATATTTCATGCCATTGGTTTTGGGAACATTTTTGTTTCAAATTTTATATGGTTTATAGAAATTTTACAATTCACAATTTACGATTTTAAACAGTAGTGGACCTTATCCGTTTTCATGAAATTTTTGTTTGAATATTTCTAATGGAATCTGAATTGAAAACGGCTTATAGAAATTTGACAATACACAATTTACAGGGCCGATTTTAATCAGTAGTGAACTTTGGCTTGACTCAAGCTAGCGAACAATTAGCTAGCGAACAATTATAGGGTTTGACTAAAAACCGCAAAAGTATAATGAGCTGCGACGGACCAGCGAACAATTACGAGAAATAATATTGAAAAAAAGTTTTAATATTTAATTACTCTTTCTTTTGATTAATACCCTAATCTGGATGAAAGTATGAAATACTTGAAATTCTTGCCTAAAGAAACTTACGACAGACATGCGTAAGATATAGGCCTGAATTTCATTCTACCATCTTGCGGCAGTCATTCAAAGATGGTCACCGGGGTGCTCATGAACGTATCTTGGGGCCGAATTTGGACATCTGGTGTGGACGTTATAAGAGGTAATCCAGTCAGGAACTCAACACAGCAACATATATAGGCCCAAACTATTATTCTACTGAGGAATTTCAAAAGTATTGCCTCAGAAAACTTGTGACAGTCAGTCAAAGATGGTCACCGGGTTGCTAAGGAACGTGTCTAGGGCCGCCTTTGGACATCTGGTGTGGACGTTATAAGAGGTAACCCAGTCAATACAACGACAGATATAGGCCCTAACTATCATTCTGCGGAAGGATTTCAAAAGTATTGCCTCAGAAAACTTGTGGCAGTCATTCAAAGATGGTCACCGGGGTGCTAAGGCACGTATCTAGGGCCGACTTTGGACATCTGGTGTGGCCGTTATAAGAGGTAATCCAGTCAGGAACTAAACACAGCGACAGATATAGGCCCGAACTATCATTCTACCGAGGGATTTCAAAAGTATTGCCTCAGAAAACTTGTTGCAGTCATTCAAAGATGGTCACCGGGGTGCACATGAACGTATCTAGCGCCTACTTTGGACATCTGGTGTGGACGTTATAAGAGGTAACCCAGTCAGGAGCTCAACACAGCTACATCTATAGGCCCAAACTATCATTCTTCGGAGGGATTTCAAAAGTATTGCCTCAGAAAACTTGTGGCAGTCATTCAAAGATGGTCACCGGGGTGCTCAGGAACGTATCTTGGGCCTACTTTGGACATCTGGTGTGGACGTTATAAGAGGTAACCCAGTCAGGAACTCCACACAGCGACAGATATAGACCCGAACTATCATTCGATCGAAGGATTTCAAAAGTATTGCCTCAGAAAACTTGTGGCAGTCATTCAAAGATGGCCACCAGGGTGCTCAACCAGAGGCTCCCAGGAGCCTGTATCGCTCACCTGGCTTTCAGTTGCCACAATCAAGGTAACATTGTAAGTTATGCAGTTGATCTTTAGTTTCTCAAACTTTCGTAGCTCAAACAAAATATTCTGAACTGTTTTTAAAGTCTGATCATCTTTTACTATATTTCTTTGTTGGGCTTTTTTGACAAAAAACGTTCTTGCTAAGGACCACTTTTAAACAAGTTTTGAAGCTGAGACGTCATTTTGTAAATGTCAGTCAACAAACAATTTTCAACATCGGTTTTGAAGTCGCAACATCAATATCTACTTGGAAATAAAATTTCATCGAAATCGGACAATGTTGAATTTTCCCGCCTTCAGTTTGGCGGCCATTTTAAAAATGGCGGTCAACGAACAACTTTTAACACCAGTTTTGAAGTTGCGACATCAAGACCAATTTGGAAACCAAATGTCATAGAAATCGGACAATGTAAAATTTTCCGCCTTTTTTGGTGGCCATTTTGAAAATGGCGGTCAACGAACAATTTTCAACACCGGTTTTGAAGTCGCAACATCAATATCTATTTGGAAACCAAATTTCGTTGAAATTGGATAATGTTGAATTTTCCCGCCTTTTTTGGCGGCCATTTTGAAAATGGCGGTCAACGAACAATTTTCAAAACCGGTTTTGAAGTTGCAACATCAATATCCTTTTGGAAACCAAATTCCATTGAAATCGAACAATGTTGAATTTTCCCGCCTTTTTTTGGCGGCCATTTTGAAAATGGCAGTCAACGAACAATTTTCAACACCGGTTTTGAAGTCGCAACATCAATATCTATTTGGAAACAAAATTTCGTTGAAATCGGACAATGTTGAATTTTCCCGCCGACTTCAAAAGTATTGCCTCAGAAAACTTGTGGCAGTCATTCAAAGATGGTCACCGGGGTGCTCAGGAACGTATCTTGGGCCGACTTTTGAAATCTGGTATGGACGTTATATTGTAGGAGGTAACCAGATGACCTCTCATAACGTCCACACAAGATGTCCAAAGTCGGCCCTAGATACGTTCCTGAGCACCCCGGGCCCGGTGACCATCTTTGAGTGACTGCCACAAGTTTTCTGAGGCAAAACTTTTGAAATCCCTCGATAGAATGATAGCTCGGGCCTATATCTGTCGCTGTGTAGAGTTCCTGACTGGGTTACCTCTTATAACGTCCACACCAGATGTCCAAAGTCTGCCCTAGATACGTCCCTGAGCACCCCGGTGACCATCTTTGAATGACTGCCACACGTTTTCTGAGGCAATACTTTTGAAATTCCTCGGTAGAATGATAGTTCGGGCCTCAACTGTCGCTGTGTAGAGATCCTGTCTGGGTAACCTCTGATAATATAACGTCCACACCAGATGTCCAAAGTCGGCCCTAGATACGTTCCTGAGAACCCCGGTGACCATCTTTGAATGACTGCCACAAGTTTTCTGAGGCAATACTTTTGAAATCCCTCGGTAGAATGATAGTTCGGGCCTATATCTGTCGCTGTGTAGAGTTCCTGACTGGGTTACCTCTTATAACATCCACACCAGATGTCCAAAGTCAGCCCTAGATACGTTTTTGAGCACCCCGGTGACCATCTTTGAATGACTGCCACAAGTTTTCTGAGGCAATACTTTGAAATCCCTCGGTAGAATGATAGTTTGGGCCTATAGATGTAGCTGTGTTGAGTTCCTGACACGGTTACCTCTTATAACGTCCACACCAGATGTCCAAAGTCGGCCCAAGATACGTTCCTGAACACTACGGTGACCATCTTTGAATGACTGCAACATGTTTTCTGAGGCAATACTTTTGAAATCCCTCGGTAGAATGATAGTTCGGGCCTATATCTGTCGCTGTGTAGAGTTTCTGACTTGGTTACCTCTTATAACGTCCACACCAGATGTCCAAAGTCGGCCCTAGATACGTTCCTGAGCACCCCGGTGACCATCTTTGAATGACTGTCGCAAGGTGGTAGAATGAAATTCAGGACTATATCTTACGCATGTCTGTCATAAGTTTCTTTAGGCAAGAATTTGAAGTATTTCATACTTTCATCCAAATTAAGATATTAATCAAAAGAAAGAGTAATTAAATATTAAACCTTTTTAATATTATTTTTCGCAATTGTTCGCTTGCGCTGTAAATGTTCGCATGGTCCATCGCAGCTCATTATACTTTTGCGGTTTTTAGTCAAACCCTATAATTGTTCGCTAGCTTGAGTCAAGCTGAACTTTGTTCAATGACATGAAATATTTGTTATGAAATTATAAAACGAAATTTTTCTATTACGAACAATTCACAATTGACAGGGTCGATTTTAACTGTAGTGAGCCTTGTCCGTTTTTGGGAAATTTTGGTTATGATATAATAGATAATAATTCAGTCACTACTGAACCAAAACTTCATGTACATTTATAAAATGGGTATGGTTTTACAGCTTCACAAATGGGGTTATAACAAGATTACCAAACAGTATGGTCAAGAGCCGAAGTCCATGAAACAGGTGGAAAATTGTCGACCGCATATATTTTTAAATAAGATGAATTTACACTTGTTACAAAATTTTTCTAAAATTATCCCCTTCCCAAACTGTGGATATCTGTTTTTACAACACATAGTAACTACATGATATCTGTAGGAGAAGATCCTGTTCAACCTCTCCAGTTATCGTACACTAAAGTAACAAAATGAATACAGTGATATTCAGGGAACAACCATTTCATTTGGGGGAGGCTTGGGCGATTTTGTAAATGCTGATTTTAATCAAACAAGTATTCAAATCCTACTTGTCATGAAAACAGATCAGTTGATTTTTTCTTTTTGTTGCAAATACAAAGAAATAACTAGCAGAGATGGACATGAAAATAGATAAATTTTCTAAGCAAATTAAATCACCCGAACACCCCCCCCNCCCCCCCCCCCCCCCCCCCCCCGCGAAAGCTAAAGTCCACTTAATGGTATATTTTTTTTTATCTTTTTGAGCAGAGCAAGAATGATTCGTATTAACTCTTACCTTTAGAAAGTGTTTTGATGCACCCTAGTAAAGCAAAACTATAGAATTATGGATTTTCCTAACTCGTTCATGTGGGTGTATAGTATATTGGAGTGCATAGTTATTGATGTTGTTTATAATATTGTGAATAGCATGTACTGATTGACTTTAAAGAGATAGAAGTGTGGGTTTTATTCGTGGTTTTATTGTATGATTATAGCAACTCTGAAAGGACTAATGTTACTTGCATAATTATACTTTTAATATGAATAGCAATTACGAGAATGATTGTAACTGCTGCAATATTTGAATAAACTTGAGAATACTACCATCAGACGTACGTATATATTTTTATTCACCAGTTTTTTTTAAATGTTTCTTTATCACAAAAATGTTTGCCAAAACTTCATCGATTTAGTAACCTGACTGTTCAGTTATCTGTTTAAAAAGGGAACCGAAATATTCTATCATAATTATTATATGTATCGTAAACAGTTGCCTTATATGTCTTATAAATGTAGAAGTTCACATGATCCTGGTTACGTGTTTAATTCCTCCTCACCAGAGGACCGTCATATGATTATTGATGATTTTGAAATATTGACAGACCCTTAGATGAGGTAGGAATATAAAAAATCACAAACTTTGAAGGGAACCACCCAAGGACTATGATGTTCAATCGTCAAAATTGACAAGTTGTTTCCAGAAGAGAAAATCTTTGAATGAATTTAAAATAGAGTCATAATATGTTAAACTATGTTCCTCACTGGCGGTTATATTGGGTGATGAATAGGAACATAAAAATAAGAAACTTTGAAGGGGACGACCACCAAATTAGATATGGTTAAAACGTTCAAGTGGTTCCAGAGAAGATCTTTTGTTTAACAATGTTCCCTGCTAGCGACCATCTTTGTCGTGGTAAGATCAAACATACTTTGAAAGGAACCACCCAAGGACTTCTATGTTCAAATTTGATCATATTTGTCAAGTCTTTTTCAGAGTAGAAGATTTTTGAATGTATTTCCAATAGGGTCCTTTTTAAAACTTTGTTCTCCGATGGATGATTTTAGGTAGGAACATAAAATCTCAAACCTTGAATGGGGTCACCTAAAAACTATTTTGATGTAACTTTTCAAGCAGTTTTAGAATATCTGCTAATGCATTTTCCTTAAGGTCCTATTTTGACCATGTTCACTGTTGACCGCCATCATAGATAAGATGGGATAATAAATAATCAGAGAGTTTGACGGGGTCCATGCAAGGACAATAATGTATAAGTTGTTCGAGAGGAGAAGATATTTGATTGCATTTCCCATAGGATCCAATGTCAAATTATGTTTTGCTGGCAATCACCATGGATGGACGAGATAGGAACGTAAAAGTCAACAACTTTAGAGGGGGACCACCCAAGGACCATTTAAATGAAATTTGGTTAAAATTGTTCAATTGGTTCAAAAAGAGCAGATCTTTGAATGTATTATATACTGATGCCTTGTTGATAGGGGATCTACAAAAAAAATGTCAGTCCCAAATGCTGATATCTCATTTTTCACGCCCCCTCCATTTTGCATACACTAGGGTTGGATAGGAGTGATCTCTCCAAATACTGACGGTAATTAAGAAATAAAACATGGCCGCCATACTATATTGTCATTATAACATGGGCTTGAGTTGTTTTTGCAAATATTTTATCCCGAGCGTTAGCGAGGGGTAAAATATGCAAAAACAACGAAAGCCCATGCTATAATGACAATATAGTATTTGGCGGGTATGATTTATTTCGATTTCACCCATTTTATACCCGCAGCGAGCAGCGACTATCTAATGGTTCCGTAACATTTTGATTTTGATAAACAAACTCGCTGACAAAAAACTTTCCACAAATACAATAAAACTTTACCTTTGTTTGATTTAATTGCTTTTTTAACTGTAGAAAATGCCTCAAGTCCTTTTAATCTCCATTCAAACTTTTCAACCAACGCTGCTGGCGAACCGGACATTACGATTTTATTTGTGACGTCACAAGTAGGAAAATTAAAGTTTGTCCCGAACATTGCCTTTTCAAGTAGAAAAAAATTCCATAATGAATCTCGGAATAAAATTTAATTAAAAATTTGTTGGTGGATGGTAGATTTTGACAGTTAAAATGAAAAATAGATTAAAAATATACAACAGAAACTATGCATCTTTTGCGCATGTGTTAATCAGAGTGTTATATTGGTATTATAACATGACTCTATTTACAAAGCTAATACAGGAAGCCATATTAGAATTTTAAATTGATCACTGATATCTGATACTATATTTTTTCATATACTCGATCAGTGCGTACTATCTATTCAAGAGTATATAATTGTTTTTGGGTCCAGATCACAATGTCATGGCGTAGGAAATAGTTCGGTATTTGGCGACTTTTTATCAGTGTAACTCACCTTAGATCAATTATCTGATTACACATAATTTAAGAGGTGTATTTTTACTAATGATTTGAAGCGATTTGTTCATGTTTTGATATTTAATACTTCAAATATTCATACACCACCTTTTCCTCAGTATCAGGCAGATGTCTATTGAGAGTTATGTAGTAGAGTTATCTTTCTTTAAATTCTGTTTTTTAAAATCGACCAATAATTATCATATTTATGATTACGTCATATTTATTTTAATACTTGATCTAATTAAAAAGTATAAATTTTCATTAAATAGAATAATATATAGATATGATGGTCTTTAAATTCTGAATTTTGTTAATTTTAATTTCTATTATTAGAATTTACATGGAAATATTTATTTATATATATATATTAAATGTTTTAATACCCAGAAAATAAATTTGCTATAAGACTACAGCTTTCCGCACACAAGGAAAAAACTGAACTTCTTAGACTGTCCCTTTAGGCATTAATAAATATGGTATATAAGTACATTTTATCACAGCCAGTATCGAGCGAGCCCGCTAGGGCGAGCTTGATGCGTTACGTCGTGAGAAAGTCCGTATCAAAAACAAAATTTCCTATATTTCTTTTCGGTAATTCACAAATTACAAACAGAAATCTAAAATAGATTAAAATAAACTGAAATTGTGAATCTATTATTTATTGCAATAATTTAAATGCATTCATTATTCAACGTCTTAACACGTCTTAACGTATGAACACGACAATTAGTACAAAACATGACGTCAGCTTAGCAACCCGCACGTGACCGCCTTCACAGTGACTCAATAATTTCGTGATAATGTCCAATTCGGTGATACTGGGATTATCAGTATCTGTAGATCAAAGGAAATTCATTCAAATTACCGATAAAGGATAGTTGCTAATGTTTCATATCAATTTCTGTAGTACGTAATAGTTTAAAAACTAACGTTTGAAGTACACTTTGAAGTACCTCACTAATTTATTTATTTGAAGCACGATACACAAAGAAAACCCTAGTTTATCAAGGAAGGGGTTTTTATTCCTGTCTACATCTTGATGTATGTTAGTTAACTTATACCAACATAGTTTGAGCGGAAATATTTCATTATGGATATACATCGTATATCAATTGATTTTAGAAATAAAAGATATTGCCATGTCTTTTCTTTTAAAATCCTTAATCGTTCCGTATAGTATTAGTTCACTTTGATTTGAATAAAAATGTGTAATGTTTAAAAAGTCATATTATTATTATTATCTATAATGATAATTAGAATTGTGAAAAAAAACAAACAAACAAACAAACAGCAAACAAAACTGAAATAGAAAAGACCTATATGTCAAATTAGTGATTGTATTACATGTTGCAGAGACAAAGAGTTCATCCGTTGAAAAAATCGGTAATAACACGCGTGTGCGAGACTTCCCGTGAGGTAAGTCGATTTTTAATTCCCAATACCTGTAATTTTAATTAAAA
>MJUU01017428.1:27311-53877 GCA_002080025.1 Modiolus philippinarum | reverse complement strand
AACATTGTGCCCGTACAGGTAAACTTTGACTAAAATTACGAGAGTTCCGAACGTATTCTAGTGTTGCATCATTGGAGCGAGTTTACATGCGAGATTTAACGATTTCGAGTAGTTGCTAATCTCTGTATGTCTCCAGATATTGATAGGCCTTTAATTCAATTAAAATCAAATAAAAACCTAACTGTGTATTATCTATAGTACATGTGCAGTTTTGAACCCCCCCCCAATTTTCTATATTTCTAAGAAAAAGAAAGGGCTAATGGTGATCCTGAGAGCTTACGACAAGAAGAATCCAAAGAAACGAACAATATAAAATAAAAAAAAAATCATAAACATAAACGCATCTTTTTGTTTTGTTTTGTTTTTGTTTGTTTGAAAATGGTCCTTTTCAAAATTGAAAAGGTATTATAGGTATGTGCACAATCGAGTATTCTTGGATATGGGTTTACCCATATCTTATCTTGTTTATTTTGGATACTAGATCTTATAAGACGCAAAAGAAATGCAGGCCAGTATAAAAAAATAAAACATAATTGAAATGTTTTCTCTTTGCAAAGGGGAGAGTACCTGTCTTAGTTCTTCGGACCTCTCGCAATGATCCTAAATAGGGAAGGGGATTAGGTAACTATTCTAAGTGAATTTTGCATTGCAAGCAAAGTATTGTGTCTAATCCCATGCAATCTGTATTTATCTGCTGTCTGGTAGTGGGAGGGCGAGGAAGATGAACTACACAGGCAAATATTGATAACGTTAAGCAGATTTAACGTTAACTTAATGTTAAATTAATGTTAAATTAACATTGATTTAACGTAAAATGAGTTTAATGTTTAATTCATGTTAATTTTTTAACATTAATTTAATGTTAAAATATAAGGTGATTGAAAAATTGTGATGTTCCATAAAACATGAGCTTAAACATTGATATATAGTCTGCAAATCAAGCCCTAGAAATCTTATTCCAATAGCCAAAAAAAAAAAAAATGTTTTGCTCATTGTGATGTACAAAAAATGATTTTAACGTTAAATTAACATTGACATCTTAACGTTACTTTTAGGTTAACATGAAAAAAATAATTGTTAAATCAACTTTAAAATAACATTACGTTAACATTATTTTTCAACATTTAATTTATTAATTTTTACATTGTATTCTAAACAAAGCTATAAATCAGAAAGGTTCAAATTAACAGCTTACTTCTCTTGAACAAAAAAAAAACTACTGCTCTGGATATTGAAACTGTTGTAAACGGACATTAAACAGCATTTAGATAGAAGCTAATGTAGAACTGCCTTAGCAAAATTTGTAAGGTTATTCTAATGCAATATTTATGTGACTAATGATTTGCACTATCTATATGCCACTGACAGAGTTGGACAATTGCTTTGCTGCCATTTGTGTGGCCATTTTGAAACAACCGGTAGATGATAGATGGAGTCTTCTATATCTCGTCATAAAACAAAATTAAACACAGAATTTACCTTCAATCATCTATTAACTAATTATGTCTAAGTTTGTGAAAATACAGTTCAAGCAAATAGCTAATGTCACATTGTAAGGACAACTCTCAACACAGAAAAAAAATGACATCCTTTCACAGAATATTTTGCATTTTTAGTTCTAAGATAAGTGTACAATGTATATTACTTGTTTGCATAAACAGTATATTATTTGAATACCTGAAGGCTACATGATTTGACATTCAAAAATATCATTTTACTGGCGCTGCTGCTTATTTCCAGTAAAGTTCACTTTTTGACTGTCAATTCTACGATTTACGCTCTAAGGTATTCAAATAAGGTACTGTTATTGCTCAAATAGATGTTAATCTTAAGGTAGATAGACAGTGAGATTTATATCCATGAGATTTTGTTGTAAGTCGGTACAATCGAAGAACCAATCCTACTTACCCGAAATCTGTAATAACAAGATAAGGTATGGGTAAACCCATATCCAAGGATACTCGATTGTTCACATACATGTCCAATTTTGAAAAGGGTCATTTCAAACAAGCAAAAAAAAAAAAAAATCGTCAGTTAACTTTTCACATTTATAGTGGTCTCTTCTGAAACCACTGAAACAAATTCAACCAAACTTTACAGGGATGATGTTCTAAAGGTCCTTTACAAAGATTGCTCATTTTGTTCCGATCCGACAAAAAACATGGCCGCCAGCGCTGAACTTAGATTTAACATCGGACCCTATGGGAAAAATCACATTTTCATCTTTTCCTCTGAAACCGCTGAAGCAAATTCAACAAAACTTTACAGGAATGATGTACTAGAGGTCCTTCACTAAGAACGCTCATTTTCTTCCGATCTGATAAAAAAACATGGCCGCCAGCGCGGAACTTAGGTTTAACATTGGACCCTATGGGAAAATCACATTTTCATCTTTTCCTCTGCAACCACTGAAGCAAATTCAACAAAACTTTACAGGAATGATGTAATAGAGGTCCTTCACTATGAATGATTATTTCTTTTCGATCCGACAAAAAACATGGCCGCCAGCGCGTAACTTAGGTTTAACATTGGACCCTATGGGAAAAATCACATTTTCATCTTCTGCTCTGAAATTACTGAAGCAAATTCAACCAAACTTAAGAGGAATCATGAACTAAAGGTCCTTAACAATGATTGCTCATTTCTTTCTGATCCGACAAAAACATGACCGCCAGCACGGAACATGGTTTAACATTTGACCCTATGGGAAAATCATATTTGCATCTTCTCCTCTAAAACGGCCGAAGCAAATTCAACCAAACTTTACAGGAATGATGTATGGAAGGTCCTTTACATAGTTTGCTCATTTCGTTCCTATCCAACAAAAAGCATGGCCGCCAGCGCGTAACTTAGGTTTAACATTGGACCCTATGGGAAAAATCACATCTTCTGCTCTGAAATTACTGAAGCAAATTCAACCAAACTTAGAGGAATTATGTACTATAAAAGGTCCTTAACAATGATTGCTCATTTCTTTCCGTTCCGACAGAAAACATGGCCGCCAGCACGGAACATGGTTTAACATTGGACCCTAAGGGAAAATCGCATTTTCATTTTCTGCTCTGAAGCAACTGAAGCAAAGTCAACCAAACTTTACATAGGTATGTTAAAACTATACTTTTCATTATCTTCTCTGAAACTATTTAAGCAAATTTAACTTAACTGTGATGGAATGGTGTATTGAAGGTCCTTTGCAAAGATTACTCATTTCAATAGGATCAGACTAAAAACACTTGGAGAACATAGCTTAACATTAGACCTCATTGGTAAAATACATCTTTTTTGGTCATGCATGGCATAGAACCATTTTGTCAGGTGAGCGATACAGGCTCTAATTTTTATTTAATTTTTATTGAATTAATGCCTGTCAACATATTCCAATAAAAACACTAATTTGACAGATATTTGCGAGCATAGGGGTCCTTTCTATTTCAGTTTTGTTTTGCTGTTTTTTTTTGTTTTTTTGTTTTTTTCACAATTCTAATTATTTTGATAAATAATATGACTTTTTTAACATTAGTCTTTTTTTCAGATCATAGAGTGAATCAATTCTATACGGAGCGATTATGAATTTTAAAATTTCTTTTATTTCTTAAATTAATTGATATACGATGTATATCCATAATAAAACATTTCCGCTCAAACTATGTTTCTATAATTTAAATGTTCCTAGTTTTTAAAATATGGAAAACCACAAATACTCAGTTATTCGTAGCTGGACCCAGATTACTAACTGACCTTTTGAACTGATTTATATTTGAGGGTAAACATATTATGTAAAAAATTTAGAAAAATGTTACTGTTACAGTCTGTGGAAAATAAAAATCTAAAAATACACATCATTCGAGCTATTTATATCGGACAGTTTAATACTTGTTAACAATTGTAACAGGAGTGGGTCAGTGATCGACCAGATTTGACCTCCCGGGACGTGTAGTGGCCAGTACTTCGCAACAGGATACCTGCTATCAGTTCATAACAAAAAATACAATTCAAAACAGTTCAACATTTTATTTACAAATGTACAACAATATCCAAATAGAATCAGAAAAGAAACAGATATTCTAAGTAAACCAAAATAGTAATTCGCGTTGTGTTTAGAATTTAGATATAGGCAGTTCAAATCATAATGACAAATTGTTGCTTTTGCCAATCATATTCATGTGAATCAATATATTTCAGATTTATTTTTTAATGGGTGTAGAGTATGTGATTTCTTTCTTTCAAACAGTAAAATAAATTATACTCCGTAACACAGAGTATACAGCTGATACAGCTTCGATGGAAAGTAATAGGCAAAGTTTAGCTATATAATAATTCAAATAATTTTCTTTAAAAGGGTCAAAAAGAAAAGATTAAATTTTCAACTTTATACACAAAAATAGATGAAAGTAAATATAAAGCCTATAAATGTGAAATAAACATATTAACTGACAATTTTAATCAGACATATTCATGAAAAAGATAAAATATTAGTTATATAATTGGAAAACGAAAACAGTCCATTTAAAGGTAGATAATTACAGACACATAATAGATAATAGACAATCAATAATTGTCCGCCTGATAGTGTATGAATATTTGTAGTATTAAACATCAAAACATGAAGAAATCGCCTCAAATCATTAGTAAAAATACAAATCTTAAATTATGTGCATTCAAATAATTTATCTAGGGTGATACCAATAAAATAGAAAAAATACAAGAAAGAGCATTACGCTTTATATATAATGATTTTACAAATTCATATGACTATCTATTAGAACAATCCAAACTACCATCACTCAAAATCCGAAGAATGAGAACTATCGCATTAGAGACTTATAAGATTTTAAACAACTCTGGTCCCGAATTTTTACATAATATTGTAAATTTTAAAGAGCATTCTTTTAATTTTAGATATAAAAATATTGCAGAAATTTCACAACCTAGGACAACAAGGTATGGTAAAAAAAGTTTTAGGTATGAGGCAGCAAGACTCTGGAACTCATTACCTGATGAAGCCAGAAACCTTTCTTCTTATGGCTATTTTAAAAACTTTATATCAAACTGGTGCTTCACTGAAAAATGTAAATGCTTCTCATGTAGACAATAATTTCTGTTGCTGCCCCATACCTGAATCTCTGAGTCTGCCAATTTTACATTTTGAAGCTTTTACTCACACTAGCATAGTAAATTTGTTTCTTCTAGATCTTATGTCTTAACTGCTTTTAGTTTAGTTCATGTATGTNATTTGCTTTTTATAATTGCTTATGCCATATATGTTTTATTGCTTATTAAACTTGCTAGTGCTAGTGTTGCTTTTCCATGTGCTTTGTTTTGCTTAATTGTAACTGTGTGCATGTGCTATGTTTTTATGTTTGTATGTGTTTTGTTATGTTTTTATATATATCAGTCGGTGAAAGAGACCATTCGGGCTCATGTTTTATTGTTATAATGTATATATTTTATCCGACTTTAAATAAATATTACTTACTTACTTACTTACTTACTTACTACTTACTTACTTAGTTAAACTGATAAAAAGTCGCCAAACACCGAACTATTTCCTACGCCATCACATTGTGATCTGTACCCAATAGATAGTATGCACTGATCGAGTATATGAAAAGTATGGGTCACCATGCTTGCCTTTTCTAGAACTGAGATCAAAGTTTGATCATTTTTAGCCATTTTCCATCTAAATTTACATAGAATGCACGGTGAAAATATGGAAAGGCAATTTTTAGCTTAATACAAATGAACTTTTTATCCATGAGAATTTGATGTATTTTGTGAACAGATAGTTTATGTCTTTGTAGATGTCTTTGGTACTGGATTTGGCTTCCTATTTCGATTTATTTGATAATGAGTACTTCTTTTATTACAACTTTTGGTTTATGGCTTTCCAATTATTTGATTTTAATGCTGCTGATGAGAGGTTACTCCTTGAAACACGTGTACAGCATAACGAAATTTACTGTTTTTTTAATGCAACTTCGGTATTTTATTGTATTTTGGTCCATTGGGCCGATGCCACTGCTGGTGGACTAGAGGTCCCCGAGGGTATTCACCAGCCCGATAGTCAGACTTGTCTGACATGAAAATTTTACCTTGCGTTTTATAGAATTTGATTGTTTTTATCAAAATTCTAACCCCTTAAAAATATCGAGGCTTCATTCGGTTTTTTATGCAACTTCGGTATTTTTTGTTTTATGGTGTAATTTATCGGTAACAATTAAAAAATATATAAGTCACCATGCTTTCAACAGAGATAATTTACAAAGTTTCCGGATTAAACATTATTTACGGCAAAAGGGAGTTAATTCGCGGCAAAGTAAACGAAATATGACGTTACACATTTGTCATTCAATTATGACGTCACAAAGGAAAAGCTGTCAAATGACTGTTCCGGCCCGAAAATCAAATCTACCCCATACCCGACTCTTTATTTTTCTAATGCGCGATTGAATTGCGCAGCGCAACAGTGTCTATCTACTTTAACATTAAAAACTAACCTATAATTATCGTTAAATAGTTAACGTTAAATGAGCAGTTAACGTTAATTAAGAAATAATTCATGGCAGGTATATGGTTATTGGAAATTTAACCATGGGCTGGGCCTTTATCTTCAAATTTAACCCAGAGCGTTAGCGAGGGGTTAAATTTACGAATATAAAGGCCCAGCCCATGGTTAAATGACAATAACCATATACCTGCCATGAATTATTTCNAACGTTAACTTATCGTTAATTGCTCGATTAATGTTAAATTAACGTTAACAATTAACGTTAACTTAAGGTCAAGTCGAAGTAATTGAACGCCATCTGGTGTTGTCTTGTTTTGAAAATTTCGGGTGACTTCCCTTTCTATTGTATGACGTTCATGGGAACGTAAAACACCTATGACGTTTCATATGATATGTGTCACCACAGGAAGGAAACAACAAAATCGGCAAAAAATGAAAAAAAAAATGAATATATAATGATGGATATGGAGGAAATGCACATGAGACAAAGTCTTTACAAACACATAGTACTGATAGACAACGAAAGAAAGCTTTCACCGTCGTACAACAAAAATTAACAAACATAGGTTGGAGAGATAGTCGCCGTGTTTTTATAATAGCTATATTGTCCGCCGCTCCATTTGTCAGAATGCTCAGACCAAGAACTATACGACCTAAGAACACAGTGGTTTCTTTTTTAGACCAGTATAGTCAGCGCCTAACAAAACACCTTTACAAATCAAAACATCGACAAACATCGGCATCTTATCTTTCCGCGGAAGGTTAAATGAGAATTGTTTTCTCTATAGATATCATATGAATGCAATCAAAATTTTCAAACATTTGCATGGCATTGACGAGGCCCGTCATGGGTTTCTTGATTACCTGATTATCAGGGTAATTTTTTAACGATTATTTGATTACGAGAGCATATATTTAATGATTATTTGATTATTAGCTTGCATTTTTATATACTTTTTGATTACTAAGCCAAAAATTTATTGATTACCAAGGTAAAAATTTAATTATTATTTGATTACCAAGCCAAAATTTAATGATTATTTGATTCCTAGGACCCCCCTCCCCCATGAGGACCCTCATTGACGGGTGATGAATTGATGTATGGGATTTTAGTTATTTCTATATAGAAAATAAAGTTTCAGTAGATTTTCCAGTAGCTGTATGTAATAAGAGGAAGATGTTATCTGTAATTTCAATATATCACTCCATATGTTAATCATACCTATTCCTCGCGACTTGTGAACCTTTTTAAGTTGATATTCCTCAACTATTTGATGGTTTGTTTTTGAAAGCGTGAAATTTAAATATTCGCAAAGCTTCGAATGGTAGCTAGTGTTTGAAGTTGAAAACTTTGAAGAATTTAAAGTATTTGAAAACGGTTTTGTAGTTACTATTTTCAGGGATATAACTTTAAAGCAACGAAAACTCGAAAATCACATTTTTTGTGTGTTGAGATAGACTGTTTACAGTCTATGCATGTACTTTCGTAAGTTTTTAAAATATTAGCGATTAATCTTAGAAATTCAATTTAATAAATGTCTATACAACGCCGCTCTCGGTAAAAACACATATTACATTAAATTAAAAAAAGAAGGTACAGTATAAAAATGCCTAATAAATTTTTCCCAACATTTTCATTTATCTGAAAATCGTCAAGTCCAGAAATTCGGGGGAAATGACGCGAGTCCTTGTATTCTTTGGGAAACCCTTAACAACATTTAATGATTCTCGAATAAATACAGACAGGTGTACACGGTGTCAAAGGCGAAATTATATCAAACAACGGCAGTAGAATACCGAAGGAACAAAGGGGTGAAATTCACAAAAATCGAAGTCCAAAGACAGGGCAAAAACGAGAACACAGAAAACAATGACGTTAGACACAAAAACAATGACGCCAGACAGACACAAATCACAGACCCAGAAACCACAACATTCAGAACAAAGGAACTCACAGTGTGAACTCCAGTGAAACTGAGAATGACATCAGGTGCTCCGGAAGGGTAAGCATGTCCTGCTCTGTTAACAGCACCCGTCACAAATTAAGTGAGGCATATTATGTTTTTGAAAGATCTGTTAGGTAGCTGATTGGTTAATGTCTTTTACTAACCCTGAGACAAAACCAATTTAAAAAAATCATGGTACGTGCAACTTCTCTAACCCTCAAACAGTACCACGTTAAATTTTGGAAAAAACTCTTGTATTCATCGAGGATTCAAACATGGACAAGGGCAAATCGGTTCCACAATCAAATTAATGCTTCAAGAGTAAAGTATACTTTTTTGTCGAAATTGCAATGAACTTTTTCTATTGGCTAAAAACGGTCTTGCAATTATTGCAAAAATGTTACTATATTTGTAATATTGTTGTAAATAGCAATGATGGCATTCAAACACAATTGAATATTCGCAATAGGTCATGCGCCACCGGCGGATTCAGGCTTCGAAAATTGGGAGGGGGTCCGATGGGGTTCTAGGTGATTTGTTTACCTAAATTCTACACGAAATTAAAATATTTCCATAAAAAGGGGGCTTCCAACCTCTGGAACCCTCCCTGATGATCCGCCAATGTGCGCTTAATTGTTTAAATAGGAGATTTATTGCGTGTATTTGTTTCATTCATTTGCAGTGTCCTGTGTTTAATTAATCGCAATTATTATAAAAATCTAACGGACTAAATTTTAATTGACGAAACATTTTACCGGGCGAATAATTAATTAAAATAATGTGACATAAATGTTTCATATTTAGTGCCATAAAAGTAATTTGAAGGTCATGAAAATCTGTAAAAAATAACATCTCTTTTGTTCTTTGCATGCGTTAATACAACCAAGTGAGCATTGTCTCATGATACAAAAGTTGCATGCTTCAAATTTCAGGCAACTTGTAATACCGTGTAAACATTTTTGTATCATGACACAAAAGTTGCACACTTCAAGACGCACGCGACTTGTATCACCGTGTAAATAGGCCTTAAGACACTGTGTGCGCAACTCTCTTTATTCGTATTGACGTCGGCAAACGTGATACTTGACGTTATGAAAAACTAGCATTTTTATGCATAAGTTCGTCTCTTTGAATGCATTTATAGAAAAATCAAGCATGGTGACCTACCAAAATTTTTAAAATACTCAGAACTTCTGTAGTATCGTGTTAGTTTTTTGAAAAACTGTAGGACGTATGACTATTTTTAAAACATTTTTCTGATTTTGTAGCCATCAAAAACCCACTCTCCCTATATATTCAATGTAAATTAAGGTCAAACTAGACGATTTTCAAACTACTTGGAAACGAAAACGAGTATGGGTACCCCATTTTTTTTTTATATTTCAATGTATCCCAAGCTTAGCAATTATCATGCAAAAAATCAGAATTTTGTAGGACATCGTCAATTACTTCGATTTGACCTTAACATTAATTTCACGCTAATTTGTCGTTATCAATATTTGCCTGTGTAACTCGCCCTCTCAATACAAAGAAACGGCTACGTATGGCGTAATCGTAATATTTCGTTCAATTGGATATAATATTTCCATACAGGGGATAGAATAGGATCTTGTGAAAAGAATCATATAGTAAATTCTTTTAGCAATTCGAAATCTGTTGTTCTAGTACATATTTCAAAGTAGTATATCAAAGATGTATAAAACACAAAAGATATACGTATACATAAAACTTCGGAATATACAATATCATCAGTACACCAAAATGACTCTCCTAACAAATTTCATACAGATAATCATTATAATTGCTTTTATCAAACGCCCAATGCTTCAAAAATATGTATAATTAACTCGCTAAACAACTTGATCATTCTAAAACATATTATTTTCTAATTAATCAAATTACTCACTGATATTACGCACAAGGGCAAGAAATTGTAGTCTTCGATAAACTTAACCTTTTTTCTAAGATTGTGTTTTATTCGTAAGTTCATTATACTATAGGAAAACTGGACAGGTAAAGGGGAGGTTTGGATGCCCATAACCCTACCACTAGCTGTTGCTAGTGCCGGTACCAAGTAAGGCTCTTCTCCCGAGTTCCTATCGTTGTCTGTGTTTGTCTTTTGTCTTATTTGTGTTTTTCCTGTGTAGTTCCCTGGCAGATTGTAGCAGGTAGTTGTAATTTTCAGCCATTGTAAATGTTTCCTTTTATCAGTTTAATTACATCCCATAGCGGTCCACAAGTTCGTGATGTCGATCGTAAAGCTTCTGGAGTTGAACTACATTGTACTTATATGACTAGAACCTATATATTCCCCTGAATCCTTGTGCATGATCTTTGTATTGAATACTTTATGAACACATTCTGATATTTTTTCCGTGTTCGTTGTTATAACATGATCTTACGAGAGTTTAAATGACATTTATGGGCTTTCGACGGAATTTATTTCCTTTTTCATAGATCTATTAAGGGATGTATTGAATCTTTTCATTATTTTTATTTTTTAAGAAAGTGGTCTACAGAGAATGGAATTTTGCCACGCTTGTTCTAGAGGTGATGTACAGTCCCCTGGAAACCAATGGTGTGTAGAATGCAAAGAAGTGTTATGCGTTGATTGTGAATCAGCACATCGTGTAAATAAATTTACACTGGACCATCATCTGACAGTCGATATTCCTACTGAAGTCCCACCTACTGAAGTTTTCTATGTCAAGAGGGATGAATTAAAGATTGATACTGAAGATGAACTAAGTAGTTTAATGATAACAAGGGGTGGCGAATTTTTGTTTCTAAATTACCGAGATAATAAGGTACTGTTGTATGACCCAAAAGAAAAAAGCATAGTAGGAACGTGTAAGCTACCAGATAGAGCTATATATATGACCGCAATACCGGGGACAACAAATATCGTCTTAGCATGTGATGACAAAGGATTGTTATTCCTTGATTACAAGACAATGACTCTTGGTAAAATTATATATTCCTACCGAGAACGTTGCTATGCAGTGGAAATAATCGACAATAAATTGGTTGTAGGAGTTACCAACAATATTTTGTTCTTCTCAATATCTGGTAAATTTCTAAGTTCCATCAGTTGCAACAATAGAAAAGAAATCACAATGATAGGAAAATGTCCGAACAATACGTTTATATACTTAGAATCTGAATATGGGCGTGTGATTTGTGTAGACGACCAAGGGAATGAACTCTGGTTTTACGAGTTCGATGACCAACGTATAGACGCATGTTTTGTTGATGATAAAGGCAGTATTTATGTTTACTGTTGTCAGTCTCGCCGTATACATCAATTATCACCAGATGGTATGGTTTTGAATGATGATGTCTTAGACGAATACCCTGCTGAAGACGAATGTTCGGATATCTTTTTCCACAAAGACGTCAGCGAGATATACATTTTGAAATCAAAAAATGACATTGTTGTTTATAAACGCAAATGATTTAAGGAACCGCCAATCTCTTGATCGAATGGTCAATTCCTTATACTCTGGCAATTGTCATATTTATAGTAAATAACCTAAGTAAATCAATGATTTATAGTAAATAACCTAAGTAAATCAATGTTGTTACTTGTGTATTTATTCCCATGTGTTAAGTTATTAGTGTAAAATATATATTGTAAAAAATATTTGTGTTTGTCGTATGTATTTTTACTGATAGAACTATTTCCGCCATTCGTAGAAAATTGAATACAGAAAAAAGGCGTCTGACCGTCCCTTTGTCACATCTTCTTTTTATTCAAACTCTTGTGTAAGCCCAAATATTGTCAGGGTGAGTTATATTTGTATTGAAACCCCCATAGAGAACAAAAGTAATCACTCCGTGCAGTGTTTTGTTCCGTCCTCGAACAGTTGTTGGGCTGGATAGTATTTCATGGCGGACACTATTTAATGTTACATACGCAAAACAATAACCTATCTAATTTTCAATGTTGATCATTGTGCAAAACGTTGATTGTTAAGAGATGTTGGATGCCAAGTGATCTCCGCAGGGGCGGTGTGAGTTAATGCAATCAACGCCCATCTTTCATTAATCGTTAACTCAAATTTATTCTGTTATAAATTGGGATGTGGATTACTGTGAAACCTGATTAAAATAAAGAATGACAGGTCTTCACTCTCCAATGTTTCGTTTTCTTTTCATTTTGATCTAATAAAAAACTTAGATGCATGTGTTTTGCAGTTTTTTTATTCAGCAATTGTAACATCGTCGTCAACCGGCGTTCTCAAGTGTATTGGTAGTACTTTGCAGACCGTTCATATCTTATTTCCAAAACAATCTTTAATATCGGTCATATATTGGGAGAATAAACTTACCCTTCCGGAGCACCTGATGTCACTCTCAGTTTCACTGGAGTTCACACTGCGAGTGCCTTTGTTTTGAATGTTGTGATTTCTATTTCTGTGCTTTGTATCTGTCTAACGTTATTGTTTTGTGTCTAACGTCATTGTTTTCTGTGTTCTCGTTTTGGCCATGTCTTTGGACTTCGATTTTTAAATTTCACTCCTTTGTTCCTTCAGTATTCTACTGCCGTTGTGACAGCCTGGATCTTGAAGTATTGCATAAAAGATTTCGTAACAATCTGAGAATACCTTATCTCTACTCCGGCATGCATTCTTTAGACTTTAGATAACTGCTATTCCATTGTCTTTAGCTTGTTGTAAAAGGAGGTGTTTCCCAGTTTTGCATTGCAATGCTTTAATACATCATGAAGCTCCTGTTCTGTTCTATCAATCGCAAATTCCCTTCTATTGCACAAAATATACATTTTGATACTGACAAACGTCGTTTCTTTTTCTACAGAGGGAAACAATAGAAGTTCAATTTCAAAACCATCAGAGGAATCTTTCAATAAAACGCTAGCTGTTACTTACAAGAAAACTATGCTTAAGAAACAAGACAGGATCAAAAGACAAATAAAGCAACAAAACAAAAACAACAACTAACAAAATAAAGAGATACATAAGTGTGTGAGCTGTTAAAAGGGATGAATCAAAAATCTTAATTTAGCAACATATAGCAGAGTAGAAACAATAAAAAGCTCGACCGATATATTTCGACAGATCTGTCTTCCTCGAGTTGGTCTTGAGGAATTAAGTAGCTGTTTAAAAATATATTAAACTACTACATCATTCTACACGACTCATATATATTTTTAAAATACTACTTTATTCTTCATGACCCACTCGAGGAAGACAGATGTGTCGAATTATATCGGTCGACAATATATATTTAAAAACTACTACTTCATTCTTCACGACCCACTCGAGGAAGACATATCTGTCGAAATATATCGGTCGACTTTTTTATTGTTTTTTGTAACTTTATGTTATATTTTAGATTTTAAATTCATCAATTTTAAGAGCTCACATTCTTATGTATCTCGTTATTTTGTTATTGACCCTGAGAGCTGTTTCGCAACACATATTTTGTACTATAAAACAACAAATAACTGTTGATACATGATATGTCTCAATTGCCCAAAGCATCGATTGAGTCTGCGCATTGATCTTCAGCAGGAAATCTAAGTCTTAAACTGTGTGCACTACCGGCTTGCTAAAACATTGATCTGATCGCTCATGCATGACTGAAGGTCAAGGCCACCATCTGGATGTGCAATCAGTATGTACTCCTTAAGAAGACTTTACTGCATGTGAAATATTGATTGCCTAGAGTAAAAGTACAAGTATTATAAAATTTAAAATATCAAAGTCATAGGGCGTAACTATTGGGGTATAGACATAAAATGCCATTGAAACTGATCGGTACTGATGCCAATGTGACTGCATGCTAACTATCAAAGCTTAAAATATTTGTTTTATTTATAAATATTTCAATGATAAAACAATGATAAGATGACGTCATTGATTTAAAAACCAGTAATATCATCCTGCTCTTGAATTTAAGCTACGCCGATCGCAGCATAATACGACCGCAGCATTTCAACCACCGAAATTTCAACAAGTGTAAGATAAAGTGAATATGGACACAGTAAAGAGCTTGACACAGTAATCAGCTGGACACAAAGTAGGCCTACGGAACATATTTTGGCCCCTTTGATCCCCTTTAGCTCAGAAACAGTAAGAGATACGTAATACCTGTTGATATACCACCAAAAGCTTGCAACAAGAAGAACCCAAAGAAAAAAATCCGATTGAAATCCAATGACAAATAAAGATTTTACATTTTTTTAAAAAAAATTGCAATTTGGGGCCCTTTGAACCTAACAGCTCAAAAACGGTAAGAGATACGCTAAATCTGTTGATTTAATACTGTAAGCTTACAACAAGAAGTATCCAAAGGAAAAAATCCCATCAAAATCCGATAAAAAATAAAAATTTTAGGCGATATGCTTATTTGCACTTTTGGCCCCTTTTGGCCCTTATAGCTCTGAAAAGAAACACATTATTGAAAATCTAATTGCTAAACACTAAGTTAATTTTTAATAAGGAACCCATTGCAAAAAATTGCATCTAAATTGGACAAAGAGTAAGAAATTAATATTTTTGAAATTTGCCCCTTTTGTACCCCATTTATCTCCTGAACGGTACATCCGACGTGATATCCGTTGATATACACCAGATTGGAAATTTTCTCAGGAGTACACAGAAAGAAACCCCATCAAATTCTGATAAATAATAAAGATTCTACAGCCCAACATATGAAAACACCCAATTTGTCCCTTTTTGGCCCCTTTTTTTGAAAACAGGAGGGGCCACAATATTAAAAACATACCCAAGCCTTTTTTGTGCCAAGGAACATTGTGTTAAAATTTAGTAAGGATTGATCAACTGGAACTTAAGTTATTGACCAAAAACAGAAGTGTCTACAGACGACGACGACAACGACAACGACAACGACGACGACAACGACGACAGCACCATACCATTATACGACCTCAAAATTTTTGCGGTCGTATAAAAATAGTTGATGTATTTTCCTCAATATATATAAAAAAAAATACTGATATACCACATTCCATCAACTGGGAACAATATTTCAAACTCCTCATGGATGCTGTAGAGGACTACGCCAGAAAATGGATTAAGCACGAACAAGATGAAGACCTTGCTTGCCTTTCGGAGTGGATTTAGGCTGTGAGGTCAATGATTCTTAGAAGAATCAATCACCTGCGATGGTCAATGAGAACTAAAGCATCACCAATTTTCAAAAATGCTGATGTGGCCAGTAATTTGTCCTCCATCCATGACAAATATGTCTTCGTTCCTGCCAATAAGCCCCCGATAACATCATCTTTTTTTGCAAAATCATTATATAAATATAATTAAAGAAAGAACTAGGCATTGATAATTCCAACGGCAATCCAACTACTACTCTGTTAAAGGAGATATTACAGAACCATAAATTTGTTTTGCTGTCCTTCTAGATTTCCACCAAGGATGAAGACACAGATCTCCCCTCTTTGTACTGGGTACCTAAATTACATAAATGCCCATGCAAAGAACGATACATCGCTGAATCTGCCAAATACTCTATAAAAACTATATCTAAATTGATAACCTCCATCTTAATAGCTGTAAAAGAGGGTCTTCAAAAATACTGTGATACTTTCTTTTCAAGAAGCGGTGTAAATGAAATGTAGATTTTGTAAAAACTTCAAAGATCTACTTGACATCTTTAACTCTAGATCATTGTCACACTGTAACAGCATTAAATTTATCAACATCTCCACACTTTACACTACTATTCCTCATGAACAACTAAAATCTCGGCTGAAAGGTTTAATTCATAGACGTTTCTCATGTAAGAACGCTGAACGAAGATATAGGTACATTGTTGTAGGTAGCGAACAATATAAACAATGTAGGGATATGGGGTAAAAGCAAATGAGAAAAAATATCTACAAATACGTGGGAAAAACAAGCAATGGAACAACGCTTTTATTGTTGTTCTTCATCCTTCATCTTGAAGTCACCATGAGCCTACTTTGTGAAAAATAACTCCGAATAGGAGAAAAAATATACAGAGGAAGAAGTGATTAAAATGTTAGAGTTTTTGATCGACAATATATTTGTCCAGTTTGGAGGACTTGTTTTACAACAGACTATCGGAATTCCTATGGGCACAAACTGTGCACCTCTTCTAGCCGATCTGTTTCTTCATTCTTATGAGGCTGAATTCATCGAAGCGCTTTTTTTAAAAAAAGATAAAAAACTGGCCCAATCCTTCAATTTTAGCTTCCGTTATATAGATGATATTTCGTCACTAAACAACCCTCGCTTTGGTGATTTTCTTCATCTGCTCTATCCAAAAGAGCTCGAAATTAAAGTGCTACAGACACTTCTGCATCAGCCTCGTTTCTTGACCTTCATCTTGAAATTGACAACAGAGGTAGACTTCAAACTGAGCTGTATGACAAATGCGATGACTTCACCCTTCCAATAGTAAACAACTCTTTTCTTTGTAGCAACATCCCAACAGCGCCGGCATATGGAGTTTACATTCCCACCTCATTCGCTATTCAAGAGCCTTTGCTCTATACAGTGACTTCCCTGATAGAGCCCGGTTGCTCACAAATAGGCTACTTCAACAAGGGTATATTACCAAAAACTTGAAGTCATCCCTCCAGAAGTTTTACGGTCGACATCACCATCTTGTGGACCGCTATGGGATATCTGTTCCAAGATGACAACAGATCTTTCCCTTTAAAGCTTAATTGTTGTTTCCTCTACCGGATTTGTTTTAAATACTGGATTTGACATGTTCAACACGGCGGGTGTCTTATTAGAAGCAGGAGATGCTTACTCTACCGATGCACTTGATCTCACCCATGGTTTTTTTATTGGGTCCGTGTTGTTCATCTTTGTGTGTGTGTATCTTCATTTTCCCTTTCTGTGTCGTACTCATGTTGTGTCTCTGTTTCTTTTTTGTTTCCAATGTTGCCATTGTCGTTGGATTATTCGTTTTGGATTGACGATTCGGTTCTCACTTACTATACCAACGAACACAAAGACATGTCATTTTCAGCATTCAGCTGACGGTCTAATAATATAATAGCACTGTAAACGAATCGGAAACTATATAAGAAAAAATGATGGCCCTCATCCTGTCCCATGTGAAAAACTTTTGCCTAACCTCTATCTTCGTTCGGGTTTCCGTTGCACATGCACATTAATCGCAGGAGAGTGGAAATATTTGCCTTAGTTGAAGACATTAGACAGATTAATTAAGTTATTAATTTACGTATATATTTGTAACTTTTCATAAGTATAGCAAACATTGTGTTTCATCAAGACAGGGCATACAATTCAATTATTTGATAGTACCAAAACCATGTCTCCGTATGTGGATGAGCTATTATTAGAATCTGGGACTAAGATAACAGTGATTTGAAACGATTTAACAAACCGGTTTGATCGAATAAAAAGCGGTGTCCCGGCTACGATTTTCGGTTGTAACTTTTGATTTACTAAACATAAATTCATTTTGAAAAATTTGCCGAAAAGCTGAATTATCGCATATTTACAACCTTTAAACAACAATGCAATTCTTATTGAAAATGGGTAATTAATGCACCATGGGTTGTTTTCTTGTGTAAAGAGGTCGTAAAATTATCGAGAAACCGTTCAATAAACAAATGATTACTGAGCGTCAGAACAATGAAAATAAAGAAAATTGGCCAACTTTAACTCGCTGGTTTACATGTCAAATTCCATCATACAATTACGAAGTTTTTCTAGGATAAAGCTCTTTGTATTGGCTTTATAGCCAAATATAAATTATGCAGGAAAATTTTTTAACAGTGCTGATAAATTTTAACTGATGTGATTGTTGTTCAGTTTGGGGGAACTGTAGTAAATATCTGATTGAAAGTCTACTAAAATTACAAAAAAAGAGCTGCAAGAATTATATTAGATGAACACGAGTTTACAAAACCATCTAGCGAACTATTTGAAGAATGTGGCATCGTTCCAATAACAAAAAGCAATGCATTATTGGTGTATAAATCTAAAAATATATTAGCCCCAGAATACTTATCAAATCTACTTGTTTCTGCAAAAGACAATGAATCATACAATACCAGGCAATTTTCTTGTCCCAAAACCAAATACGGAAATATATAAAACAAGTTTCTCTTATAGTGGACCAAAAGTATGGAACTCTCAACCCAATGCTATCAAAAACTCAAAAACTGTTCATGAATTCAAAAATGTTTATAAACTGTTAAATTTCTAATAGATTGTATTATTTTTGCTATTTAGCTAATGATTGTGTATATTACTTGTATAATGATATGTTATTGTTTTCTTTATATTTGCTGATATCTACATGTATATATATGTTAGCGGCAATAGGTGAAATTAGGCATTAAGCTTAAATCCTAGGCATTAAGTTAATGCCTAGTCATTAGAACTAAAGCCTAAAATGAGTTTGGCATTAGGCTTAATACCTAGGATTTAGGTCTAATGCCTGGTTTTTGTTCGTAAAAATTATTCTTATTGCCTGTCTGCTCATTTTGAAAGTTTTGGCATCAAAACAAATTAATTTGAAAGCATATTTCTTTAAAATAGAAAAATAATTGCAAATACAACATTTAAGGAATAATTAATTTGTGAAATTCAATGAACAATTTACGAATAATTTATAAGTAAAAATACAATGGAAATCATTTTCACTTATTGTCAGGTGTAGATTCTCTTCCTGAAGTAAGTGAGACCCCAACTGTTAGTGATAAAATGGTCTAAAGACAACGACAGAATTGGAAACTTTACAAAAGTACGACAAAGAAAAGGAAAAAATGAGACCAACGTAAAACTAGAAGTGTGTTTTTGATACAAAAACGAATGTCTCCCCCCGATACATATCTTCCTGGAGATGATATGCATCTTTATATGTTGCTACTGCATTTGAATATTACTAAATAAAGAAGATATGCACAACTAAGCATGATGGTCAAGCATCCTGTGAAGTTTGGTTGAAATCCATTCATAGATGTAGGAGAATTGTTGTCCACAAACTTAATTTTGCAAAATTGTATGTCAAAAGGGGCATAATTCCCACAAACATTAGTCCATCGATCCGGCAAGACAATATGCACAACTAGGCATGAAGGTCAACCCTCCTGCGAAGTTTGGTTGAAATCTGATGAAAAATGTAGGAGAATTGGCGTCCACAAACTTAATTTCGCAGAATTCTAAGTCAAAAAGGGGCATAACTCCAACAAAAATTAGCCGACCAAAATCTGACGAGACGATATGCACAACTAGGCATGATGGTCAACAATCCTGTGAAGGGTGAAAGATGTAGGAGAATTGGCGTCCACAAACTTTGTGACGGACGGACGGACAGACTGACGGACGACAGACGGAAAAGTCAAAAACAATATGTCTCCCCCTTAAGAGGGGGAGACATAATTAGGTGCAAAGGTATAGTAACTATCACCTGTTTCTTAGAAGACACTCGTGGTTCCAAATATGTCAGTTCGGTTAACGAAGTAAAATCCCAATCAAATCAAGAAGATTTTAAGAACAGAGTCGTGTTGTTAAAGGCAAAGATCTGCTGTGAACGGGGAACAGTTATATTATAGCGGTCTATAAGATCCTGATGGCAACCGTAAAACTTCTCCAGAGCTGAATTTAGACTAAGGGTTATATGCCCTTCTTCAAGAGCTTACCGGTAAGCAACAGAGCTCTCACAAGGAAGTCACTGAAGCCTTGACCACCAGTAGAGGAAATCTGAAACCAGTAAAGGATAACTGAACCAGGAGTAAACATTTTTTGTAGAAGCCTCCGCAACGCTTATTGGGACTATTACAGTCAACTTCGCCCATAGAAAATTATGCTGGCTGAATTGTAAGTGTCAAACGATTTCCAATAACCGCAGTTACCTAAGCTGCAATCTTTTACAAGGGCGATATCATAGAATGCATTTATAGGTATCTTGAACATTTCTACAGTTTATCATACAAATTTGCAGTCAAAATTGCACAAAAGTAAACTGAAATTTTTTTGTGTCGTCTTATTTTACTGGATTTCAAAATAAATTTCATTTCAAAAACTTGATTTCCAACTTGTCAGATGGAACATCACATAACTCTTCCAGATACACATAAAACTTACAATTATCATCTGGGTTGTTATCAACAATTCAGTTGCATCCAATTTCAAAATTTCAAATCTTCCACAGACAGGCAAATAGTTGTAAGAAACTATTCTCAATGAGAAAAGGAAAATAAAAACAGCTATCCTATTTTTACATCAGCCTAGTGACTAGTGTATATCATTTCGCTTTCACTTCTACAATAACTATTGGTAACATTGTAAATTATTTGGTCAGGCAATAAGAATAATTTTCTTGAACAAAAATCGGGCATTAAACCTAAATCCTAGGCATTAAGCCTAATGCCAAACTCATTTTAGGTTTTAGGTCTAATGACTAGGCATTAACTTAATGCCTAGGATTTAAGCTTAATGCCTAATTTCACCTATTGCCGCTAACATATATATATATTTCTGTTTAATTAAAAAGAGAGCCTTATTGAAAATTGGTTCAATCCAAATAAGTTACTCTCTCTAAATAAAGCTATTTATGATATTTATTTATTTATTTACCACGCTCATGCAATTTTTAGAAATAAATTTTGGAGTTCATACACTAAACTTTTCCCTGTGTATTGCAAAACTTACGGAAGCGTATTAGGGACATGCATAAAAAATAAATTAGAAAAAATTATCTCTCCGTTGCGAGTTACCATCTCGCCGTGGAGAGTTTATAAAAAATGTTATCTCGCCGCGGCGAGTTAACCAAAAAGGTTATCTCGCCGCGGCGAGTTACTATCTCGCCACGGCGAGTTACTATCTCGCTGCGGCGAGTTAACAAAACAAGGTTATCTCGCCACGGCGAGTTAACAAAACAAGTTTTCTCGCCACGGCGAGTTATAATCTGGCCACGACGAGTTAACCAGAAAGATTATCTCGCCGTCACGGGCGAGTTATTATCTCGCCTTGGCGAGATAATAAAAAAAAATTTATGCATGTCCCTAATACGCTTCCGTAAAAACTAAATTTTGAACTAAATTAAAAAAAATTACCATGATTCGCAGCGAAATTTCATCTTTGCAATCATGTAAAATTTGTAGCGTTAAATATTTTTGGGGAAAATAAAAATTGTACTGAAAAAAAGTCATGAAGTGTAAAATTTCGCGGTATATTTCTAAAAAATCCAAAATTATCCAATTTTTATAGCAAAGTTTGTGTACTTTGGAATGAATTTATTTTACAAAAAATATACTATGATTTTCAGCAATCTTATTTCTATAAAATGGTGTACTTTGTATTAAAATCGGTGGAAAAATGTAGCTGTAAAATGTACTATAACTTTCATATGTTTCAACAGAGAAATATTAAAAAAAAAACCGAAGATTTACAGGTAAATCTGCCGAGACACCGAAATTATAACAAATGTGAATGTTTCATATCCCTGTAATATTAGTCCCAGTTAGAATCAACTGATTTTTAGGAAGAGACGGTTTTAATATTACCTTACGTATCCAGTGAAAACATATTTTATAGTTGTCCAAGGCACTGTGTCTACATGGCAGGAGATGGTAGACAAATCTAATTACTTAAGGAGTCTGTTGTTTTCTCCTTTGTTACGGATAAATATTTTTGGCGTTTACCATCACCATGGCCCCGGATGAAATAGCAGGGGTCCCAAGAATCTGAAGACTAATATTTATGTTTGTAGTAGGTAGAGGAATGTCACTCTCTCTTTTTCATCGAATTAACAATGAAAGGAAATGGAGTAAATGCCATGAGACAAAGTCTCTACAAATACATGGTAAGAACAAGCAATAGAACAATGCTTTTCTTATTTCTCTTATTCGTGAACGCACCATGAAACCTTCAACAATGCGCTTTGCTCATTTATCATAATAAGTTCAAGCCAGTCCCTAAAGGAAATTCATTGCTAATGGTCAAACAACGCTACAGACCAAGGATGCGGGATAACAACAAACATACAGATAACTGTCAAAGTACTCTTACAATTACTGTCATTCGATACGCGACGATAGCATTAGTGTCCTAAGCTAGTGGACAGTTATGAAATAAATAATAAAGATATGACGCTGTTTGTCGATTATTGGGGGGGGGGGGAACTTTGCGTTTTTAGATAAAAGGATGTGGGCACTATAAACAGATGGTTAGAATAACATTTTGAAATTACAAAAACAAATATTAATTTGTCATAATTTGAAAGAATGAAAGTATATCCATATGAGATATTCTCCCAAGAATAAGTACATCATAAGTGAAATAAATGACGTACAGGGACTCTTTTAACAGACTCCACACTGCAGGAGAGAAATTCCAGTCTTAAATAAACAATGAAAGGATATGGAGTAAACACATATGATGTTAAGTCTCTATATACTTTAGTACTTGAAAAGTAATTCCTTTGTCAAGAAAGGCCTATATCTTCTTCACGAAAACAAAAACAAAACTAGAGAAAAGTCTTGGTCTATTTTATGGTATTCTCCTCTTTTAACATCGCTTCAAACACAATAGAAGTCCTGGTTCTTTTCCCATTTATTTCAGTGGGAGGCAGATTAGCCCATTCGCTTCAACAATAGAAAATGATCATCATGCCAAACAAAAGATCCTTTTCAGTATTACAGAAGGAGTTTTGTTATAAGATCTGCATCCTACTCAAACCTTTGATTTATTGTCAAAAGATCCCTTCAAAACTGTTCTGATCAAAAGGGAAATAGTTACTGTTCTTCCAAAATGTGCAATAGAGCATAATCATTTATTTTGCGGGAATAAACATTCAGTGTACGGGTTAAACTTTTTTCTCCGGGGTGTTGTTCTCGCCCCAAGGAACAAAAAAAAAAAAAAAGGGAACACGTTTGCCCTGTTGGTACTGAACACGTATTTTGTTGATTCTCATTTCAAGAAGGAGAATAACGGGTTTTCCAGATGACAACAGATCTTTACCTTTACAACTAAAGTTTTTCCTCTATCGGATTTGACTTTACTACTGGAGTTGACATGTTCAACACGGCGGGTGTTTTATAAGAGGCAGGAGATGCTTCCTCTACCGGTACATCTGATTTCACTAATGGTTTTTATTGGGTACCTGTTGTTCATCTATATGTAGGTCTTCATTTTTTCTTTTTTGTCCTGTACTCAAGTGGTGTCCTTGTTTCTTAGTTTTTCCGATGTTGCATTTTGTCCATGGATTGTTCTTTCTTTTCCCTGACGGTTCGGTTCTCGCTTTCTTTATGAATCTTTTCTCAAGTCATGTGGACTACCTCCCTGAATCTGGATACCTATTGTAACATTCCCATCGCACCTGCTTTCTGTAAATTGCTATGATTCCTTTGGGATGCAATAATTTATACTTAACGGCATTTTGGCTATGCTTTTTCACAGCACCTCTCAGTAATAGTGTAACACCTTCACATGGACCTCTCTTCAAAACAAAAACACTTCTTTCCTGTTCTGGAAGTGCGTAATCTTATAACCATTTCTCTGTCCAATTTGGAGTTCCGAGATAACTTCCAGCCATGATTTCATTTATTTGGATCATTACAAGAAAGACCTGGACCTAGTTTTTTTTTCTGTCCAGATTAGAAAGTTTAGGCTCATATACACCAGTTAAAAAGTTTTCTACAAGTCTTATTTGTCCCAGCTTTTTTTCAAATTGATTAGTTTTAATTATTATCTTCCTTATACCGTTGTGTTACCTTTCGGTCGCAATCACATTCGTCCTATGCACTATAATTTGAAGAAGTTTTGACATTCATTTTCTCAATTTTAGGATATCCTGATTCTATTTTTTTCCAAGACTTTTCCAACATCTCCATAGGAGGTCAAAGAGGCTAAATCCTTAACAAGTTCAGCTTCTAGAACTATCTGCACCTGTTCTTACACTGATGAATCTATGATAAAGGATCTGGGTATCTAAAAGCAAAGACATTACAAAGGTCTGTTGGACTTCTCAAATCTTGAACTTCAAATCAATGTTCTGGAGATGACAGCGGTTCTTTTGACCATGAAACATTTTTGAATACTCGGGATTAATGTCTCTTGATAGTATAAGACAACACCATATTTGTTTCTTATCTCCGGAATCAAGGGTCGACTCGCTCTTGTTCTCTTTATCGTCTAGCAAAAAGGGATTTTTTCTTATCTTCAACAGTCTTAAAAATTGTCTCATTGAGACAAGTTCCTTGATAACAGAACATTCCGACAGAAACATCTCCCGAAACCGTGTCACAGTGAATACGGAATGGGGATTTCGTCCTACTGCTTGATCAAAGGGGCTTGTTACGAAAAAATAATTATAGTTCCAACCCACTAAAAAACCAAAAGGGAGGAATCTCAAAATCTCAACATTGCATAGTGCACTTTTTCAAATCAGTCTAACTTATATTCCCTTCATGTATACATGTAGACACTGACATCCGGTTGAAGCTTACTAAATATATTTTCAATATATTCACTCATCTTGACCCTCATTGTTTACTACCAGGTTCTACAAGTCAATGCGCCTCCGACGAAAACTCCTTCCATATTATTTACATTGCAGACATTGCAGTGAATTTGGATCTGTAATTTCATTGGTCAAAAATAAAACACGCACTATCGGTGCACAAAATGATATATCATACTAACTCCGTCATAGGAGCACCATAGTACGTGTTTTATTTTCGACCAATGAAATTGCAGATCCGAATTCACTGCAATGTCTGCCATGTAAATAATATGGAAGGAGTTTTCGTCGGAGGCGCATTGAGGAAAACATTGACTTGTAGAACCTGGTAGTAAACAATGACGGTCAAGATGAGTGGATATATTGAAAATATACTTAGTAAGCTTCAGACGGATGTCAGTGTCTACGTGTATACATGAAGGAAATATAAATTAGACTGATTTGAAAAAGTGCACTATGCAATGTTGAGATTTTGAGATTCCTCCCTTTTGGTTTTTAAGTGGGTTGGAGCTATAATTATTTTTTCGTAACAAGCCCCTGTGCTTGATCGCAATGAGTCTCAGTCACAAACTAGAGACTTATATGCCCGCAATTAAAGGTTAGTAGCCATAGACTAAAGATACCTTGAGCATATCATGACATATCATGTAATCTTCATCCGTTTCGTTTCATTACTCAGACCCTTCTACATTAATATATTTTAAGACCAATCTTATAAATACATGTGATAGTATGTTTCCTGGGTCCAAATAACCTAAAACACAACATTTGGTTCCAGGGTTCTTTATTTGCCTTCTGTGTATAAGTCATGTAGCAATGTACAATCAAGAGTTAAAGACAAAGACACCCTGAAATAACAATAAATATGACTAAGTATTTCAATCACAATATAATTTCTAATTGATAACAATCTACGCTAAAAATAAATACATAATAATATATATGTAGCGTACGAAGAAAACTAACTCAGTTTTAAAACTAGAATGTCAATTGTTCCAAGAACAATTGATAGGTATTTTCCAAAGTTGCGTCATTATGCTCTCATTATTGATTGTCCTAACAAACTGGCTTATTCTTTTTTTTTTATACAACTATCCTTTTAATCATAAAACAAACATTCTAAGCTTCATATGTATCTATTTTTGATAATTTAAACGTCAAGTACAGTCGTTTTCTTTGACTTTGACATTAACCTCAATCAAAGGTCAAGTCCTACTTAATACTTTTTTGAATGGAAAGTCCTCTTTATCTGCAAAGAAAGCTATTAATATAACACCTACATCATTCACAAAAAATGTGTTTTTGGTCTATCAACCCATAACAGATGGTCTTATTATTTTGGACAATGAAAAGAGATACACGTTTTCTTTGTCACCTTTATGGCGGGTTTCCTGGCTCTTTAACGTATTATATTTGCAATTCTTCAATGAACATACCAATATTCCTAAAGTAACACATATAACAACTCCTTCAAAACTCCTATCTTTTCTTTGCCAATCAACCATTCAAGATTCTATAGAAATTCTAGAATTACCTTGATACTCCAGTAATGACAAATTGGTATGCAAAAGAATTCTATAGAATCTTGATTGGTTGATTGACAAAGAAAAGATAGGAATTTTGAAGTTATTTTGTTATA